>PVKE010003185.1:5659-74632 GCA_004027555.1 Craseonycteris thonglongyai
TTTAATCAGGAGACAAAAAAAAAAAAAAAAAGACAAATAAATTAGGAATAAAAAAAGTAAAAATAAATTTATGGGGAAGCTGGGATGGCTCAGTGGGTTAAGTGCTCACTTTGCAGTCCCAGGGACCGAGGATCGAATCCCAACCCCGGCCTGTGCAGATCCATACTCTGAACTGGGGAGTGCCTCCAGTTTGGTTCTCAGCAGGGTGAGAACCAGTTCCCGGCTCAGTTCCTGCCCTGTGCAGCCCCGCACCCACATGTGGAATGAAACAATGTGGAAAAACCAATGATGTACAACTATGGAGACTGTTCTGGGTCCTCCCCCTTCTCTCTGTCTCTGTCTCTGTATCTCTCTTTCTCTCTGTGTGTCAAAAACAATAAAAATAAATTTTTAATTAAAAAAATAAATTTAGAGAAAATTTAGTAGAATATTTTTAATTATATATATTAGTTTTAACTTTTTAGGTCGTAAAGGATCAAAAACAACATAAATTGACTTAAATATTACGTTTTTTGGCTCATGTTATAGAAAACTTTAGAGATAGTCATGACTTTAAGTACAGATTCATCAAGGGCTTAAATATTACCATAAGCCAGATTCAACCCTATTCTCTCAATTCTACTCTCCTCCATCTTAGTTTTATTATTATCAAACAATTTGTTCCTTTGGAAGATAACACAACTAGAACCAGTATACTCCTAACTACACCCTAAAGCAAAAGGGAAAGAATCTCCTTCCCAATGTCTCAGATGTATCATTGCATTTCATTGGCTCTGATTGTCTCATGAACCCGTCCCTATTCCAATCAGGACGGTCCGGGAGATGTGGCGCTGTGGTTGGCTGAACTTCCATCACATAGCTTTGTTGAAATCGGCAACACCACTGAGAGCACATTGACCAAAATCAAGGTATAGTTAGAGAAGAATGGTGAATGACTGCTTTAGGGTACAAAAATAATAACAGATGTGTAGTACACCACAACTTCAATAAAATGCTTTATTTTAATAGCACTCCAACACTATGAGCTCAACAAGCTGAGTTAATTACCAAATGTCCCTCTACATACCAGAATAAATTTGATCTGTTGTGTGAAATAATCCAATGCTATCCAATTCACCATAGTGCTACAAGCCATTTGCCAGTGACTGTTGTGGTTTGGGCAAATTTTGTACTGATTTATTCTTTTTGACAGTTATTAACCAACAGATTCAATAACTTTCCAATATCAATCTCTAAATCACTTTGCTTCTTTCAGATACATCTTTAACAAACTGAATATCTTGACTTAAAAATATCACAATGCTCTGTATGGGTTTCGTCCTTTGTTTATTTATTCAAGAAACGTTTATTGAGTGCTGAGTATGTCCTAGGCATTTCATTTACTGCTGGGGAAACCAGAGCAAATAACAAAGATCCTGACCCCTCCCCTCACAGAGTTGACAGTATTGAGTCTAAGACTAGAATAAATTTCAACTTCTACATTGAAGTGCAGTTGTTCAAGGTGCATGGGTTACTTTTATACCATTTTAAAAGCGTTTTGCTCTGCAGATTTCACAGGTCATTAATCTGACCAAGCAAGAACACTTTGTTCTTGTGGTAAAGTTCTCTGGGCACGGGACCGTGTCAGTACCATGTAGACAGGGCTATTGGTGGAAGAACAAGTGGAATTGGAACAATTTGTCCAGCCTGTAATCTAGACCCTGTTTTCCCTCCCAACTGAAATTTGGTGGATTTTTAAGGTGGGTGGCAAAGAGGAAGGGAGCAGAATATAAGGAAAGAAGAAAGGACCAGGAGACTAACAGAGCAATAGAAAGTTAAGGAAGAGTGGAGAAAAGATAAAAAAGAGTGGGTGACTCAAGTTAAACTGTGCCTTCTGGGGTACAAATATTTGTCCACTGCTTGTTGTCAGCACTTATTTTGAGTTCTGGGAAAGATGCCTCCTCTGAATGGCTCTGTGACTTTATTTCAAGCGATCTTCAAAGCTATGAACAAAAAACACTATTGACTACAGACTGAGAAGATGAATTTGGGGGCCATCCTGACTTAATTTCGGCAGAGAATAATTGACTCCATATAAAATGTCATGTTATATTCATGTCATATCTCTTAGCTAAAACAATTTGGATTAGATTTCACTCACATACTTGGCTAACAAGAAAATGATATTTGATTACAAAACAAAGGAAAGAAAGTAAAAATGCAAATGGCAATGGTTGAAACTATGCATTTTCAAACAATGAGAATAATTATGTCTACTCCATAAGCTAGTTTTCAAAGGATGTAGGCTGTGATTAATGTAAAGTATTTCTACTAGTAAACAGAAGGTCTCTTGAACAAAGACAATAGCATATGTAATTTACATTTCTTGAATAAAAATAAATGTTTCACAAAGCGTTTTTAATCAAGAAATCAAAGTGTCATACCGACATTAGGACTGAAGTTGGAACATCTTACCAACTTAAATTTTGTTTCTTTTTTTTTTTATTTTTACGAAGGCCGATTTAGGATTTGAAAGCCAGGAGAAAGAGCTGGGAAGACCGGTTGAGTGTGTGGTACCCAGTTAAGCCAGTTTGCCATAGGCCAGGTTCTGTTGCATCAGCAAGTAAAGCACATCAAGTTGTTCTTCTGCAGAAAGTCTGTCAATGTTTCCCTTGTAAACACCAAGGTACTGATGGTGTCCTTCATGGTCCTACTCAGTTTGGCCTTGGTCTACCTCGTCTCCTCTGATTCTGTCCTTGACCTCTGCCCTCCAGCTATGAAGTCTCCAGGTTGCTTGCAGACCACAGTCACTCCTCCTGTCAATTCAGGGCTCTTGCCGTTACCTCTGCCTTTGATTTGAACCCAGAATGCATTTCTCACAGCTTCTACAAAGCTTGCTCCATCCTTCACGTCTGTTCGAGTGAGGCCACCCTGGCTCCCTAGTTTAAATCACAAATCTCCTTCCACATTCACAGCCTCCTCTCTTGCTTCATTTCTCTTTCTAATACTTTTCTTGTGAACACCAGAGAGGCAGGAATTCTCGTGTTTTGTTTCCTACTATTTTGTGCCTGGCACAAAGTAAGTGCTCAATGAATATTTGTTGAATGAGTGAATGAACGCTGATCTCTGAAAAGAGGACTGCCAGAATGGTTAAAGTTCTAGTTAATCAAGTGAATAAAATTAGTCCCCATCAAAAATCACATTCCTGGGGAAACTGGGATGGCTCAGTGGGTTGGGCGCTCACTTTGCAGCCCCCGAGACTAAGGATTGAATCCTGGCCCCAGCCCGTGTGGACCCATATGCTGAACTGGGGAGTGCCCCCAGTTCAGTTCTCACCGGGGCGAGACCCTGGCCCAGTTCCTGCCCTGTGCAGCCCAGCCCACCTGTGGAATGAAACTATGTGGAAAAACCGATGATGTGCAACTATGGGCCCTCCCCCTTCTTTCTGTCTCTGACTCTGTATCTCTCTCTCTCTCTCTCTCTCTCTCTCTCTCTCTCTGTCAAAAACAGTAAATAAATCTTTAAAAAAAAGATCACATTTCTGGGGAAGCTGGATGGCTCAGTAGGTTGAGTACTTACTTTGCAACCCCAGGGACTGAGGATCAAATCCTGGCCCCAGCCCAGTGGACCTTTGTGCTGAACTGGGGTGTGCTTCCCATGCAGGAGACCCCCAGCTCAGTTCTCACCCCCCACTTCAGCCCCTAGCTTGTGGGGGCGCACCTCCCATGCAAGAGGCCCCCAGCCCAGTTCCTGCCCTGCACCTCCCCCCCACCCACCTGTGTGTGGAACAAAACCATGTTGAAAATTAATGACATACAACTATGGAGACTGCTCTGGGCCTTCCCCCTTCTCTCTGTCTCTCTCTGTCTCTGTAAAAAACAATAAAATCTTTTTTTTTTAATCACATTTCCACACACTGTACTGTTAAAATCTGGGTTCTCTTAAAAGCAGAGCCTGAGACAAAGGCATGAATTCAGGTAATATATTTGCAAAGTGATGCCAGGCTTCAGGAACAAGGAACAAAGAGCAGTGAAATAAACAAGTTAGTGAAATAAGAATGGAGGAAAGCCAATACACAGGCCCAGCTGATAAAGGGGAGCAACACCTTCAAAGCAGGCAGTGTTAGCAGCTAAGCAAGGGTAGGTGGTGTCCAAGAGAGAGACCATTCAACCTTGTTGGGACAGGCCTGGAGAAGAGAGGGGTTGATGCTGGACACGTCACAAAGCTAGGCAGGGCAATTGACGCTGATGAGCTCTGACTTTGGTGTGTAATCTGATTTCAGGGCTGGCTTTCTGGCTACGTAATCTGCACACTTGCACATGGCTGCACTTGGTTTAATGCTCCGTTCTGCTGCCTTAAAATTCTTATTTTATTTTTGAACTTGTGTTCTATAGTGGAAGTCTGATGGGACAATGAAGCACGCGCATGAACAGATGAGAAACCTGGACCGCCATGCATGCAAGCCTGTTCCCGCCATATCTACACAAATATTAACTCTCCCTCTGGTTGGAGTGCTAGGATCGTAACTGCCAGCACTCAGGCAGAAAACTGTCAGTAAATTATTACAAAATAAAAGTATATGCATGCGCATGGAAATAAGGCACAGCAGGGGATTAGAATTCTTCAAAGCAAATCACTACAGGCTTAGAAATAAACATAAAAATTAAAAATTGTCACATTCAATGAGAAAGGTCACTATTTTCATATGAAGATTTAGCCCAACCACATATCAACAAGAAAAACGAACTATTTTTGCTCTTGTAATTGAAGATACACACCAGTATTAATAAGTGAGTGTTTTCAATAATATACAGAAAATCCCAGAGGAAAAATTAAAATCCATTGCATTACTTTAAATTTAAAACTAAATTCAGACTTACACAAAACTGATGTGTGTAAAGTTAACATGTTTTTAGAAAAATTAGTCCAAGAATCATAAGTTCTAGATATACTAATATGTGTATCAAAATGATTTATCAGAAATTTATCCCATCATTGTCACATTCTGTAAAATACTTTTAACAGCTCCAGTAACAGCTGCATCAGCAGAAATATTCTTCTCAACATTTCAAGTAATTGAAAATTACTTGTAATCTTGCATTTACCAAGAGTCACTGGCATCACTTTTTTTTTTTTTTAAATATTTATTTATTTATTTTTGAGAGAGAGAGAGAGAGAGAGAGAGAGAGAGAGAGAGAGAGAGAGAGAGATACAGAACTGAACTGGGGGAGCTCCCAGTTCAGCATATGGTTCCGCACGGGCCAGGGCCGGGATTCGATCCCTGGTCCCCGGCGCTGCAAAGTGAGCGCTTAACCCACTGAGCTACCCCGGCTTCCCCACTGGCATCACTTTTAAATACATTGATGTGGGGAAGCCAGGATGGCTCAGTGGGTTAAATGCTTGCTTTGCAGCCCCGGGGTCTGAGGATCAAATTCTGGTTCCACAGATCCCGGTCCTGGCCCATGTGGACTCATCTGCTGAACTGGGGTGTTGCTCCCAGTTTGGTTCTCGCTGGAGTGAGCTTCCTATGTCAGAGGCCCCCTGTTCAGCCCCCAGCTCACAGGAGCGTGCCTCCCCTGCAGGAGGCCCCTGGGCCCAGTTCCCACCCTGCATGGGGTCCCCTACCCATGTGGAACAAACTATGTCCAAAACTGATGATGTGTAACTATGGAGACTGCTCTGAACCATCCCCCTTATCTCTGTTTCTCTCTGTCTCTGTCAAAAACAATAAAATGAATCTTAAAAAATATAAATAAATACATTGATAGACTAGTATAAATTTTAATGATCTAACGAATGAATTTGCAGAAAATTGAGCCATAGAATTGTATGATCAATCAACATATCATATTAATATAGTATGTACTATTTTAGAATATAGAAGTATCAACACAATAAAGGCCATATACGGCAAACTCTCAGTGAATGTCATGCTGAATGGGGAAAAACTGAAACTTTTTCTTCTAAAATCAAGAACAAGACAGGTATGTTACCACTGCTATTCAACATGGTGTTAGAAGTTCTAGCCAGAGCAATCAGGTAGAAAAAAGAAATAAAAGGCATCCAAATTGATAGCGAAGAAGTTAAACTGTCACTTATATAAAGGATCATATAGAAAACCTTAAAGACTTCACCAGAAAACTATTACAAATAATAAATGAATACAGTAAATTTGCAGGAAACAAAATCAATGTATGAAAATCCACAGAAATTTTATATATAAACAACAAAATGTCAGAAGAAGAAATGAGAAAAATTATACCTTTTGTGATCAAAATATAAAGAATAAAATACTTAGAAGTATACTTAACAAAGAACGTGAAGCACTTATACACAGAAAACTTTAAGACACTATTAAAAAAATTTGAAGAAGATACAAAGAAATTGAAAATATTCCATGTTCATGGATCAGAAGAATCAACTATAGTTAAAATGGCCATATTACCCAAAGCAATATATAGATTTAATGCAATTCCCATCAAAATCCCACAGACATTCTTTTGAGAAATAGATAAAAAAAAAAAATTATCAGGTTCATATGGAACCACAAAAGACCTCAAATCACCAAAGCAATCCTCCAACAAAAGAGTAAGGTTGGAGGCATCACGTTCCCAGACTTCAGTCTACAGATTATTGACTACAAAGCATCAATAATCAAAACAGCTTGGTACTGATGGATTAACAGACATATAGACCAATGTAACAGAATTGAAAAACCCAGAAATAAACCCACAAATTGGTGAGCAGATAATTTTTGACAAAGGAGCAAAAAATATACGATGTAGAAAAAAAGCCTCTTCAGTAAATAATGCTGGGAAAATTAGAAAACCAAATGCAAAAAATGAATCTGGACTGTGAACTGTCACCATATAGCAAAATTAACTCAAAGTAGATTAAAGAACTCCACATAAGACCCAAAACCATGAAGTACATAGAAGAAAGCATCGGTACTAAACTTATAGACTTTGGGCTCAGAGAGGACTTTATGAACATGACCTCAAAGGCAAGGGAAGTAAAAGCAGAAATAAATGAATGGGACTAAAAAGCTTCTGCACAGCAAAGGAAACTTTCAACAAGTAAAGAGTAAAGCAACTAATTGGGAGAAAATATTTGCAAACAATGCCTCTGATAAAGGACTAATATCTAAAATATATAAAGAACGCATAAAACTCAACAACAACAAAAAACAATTCAATTAAAAAATGGGCAGAAGACCTAAACAGACAGTTTTCCTGTGAAGACATAACAAACGGCCAATAGATATAAGAAAAAATGCTAAATATCACTAGCAATTAGGGAAATTCAAATTAAAACCACAATGAGATATCATCTTATACCTGTTAGAATGGCTATAATCAACAAGACAAGGGATGACAAGTGCTAGAGAGGCTATGAAGAAAATGGAACCCTCATACACTGCTGGTGGGAATGTAAATTGGTACAACCACTGTGGAAGGCTGTATGGAGATTCCTAAAAATAATTAGGAATGGAATTGCCATATGTCCCAGCAATTCCTCTTCTGGGTATCTACCCAAAAACACCTGAAAACCTTCATCCAGAAAGATATATTTACCCCAACATTCTTTGCAGCACTGTTCACGGTGGCCAAGTTGTGGAAACAACCAATGTGTCCTTTGATAGATGACTGGATAAAGAAGTTGTGGTACATTTATACAATGGAATACTACTCAGTGATAAGAAAAGATGAAATACAACCATTTGTGACAACATGGATGGACCTTGAAACCATCTTATTGAGCGAAATAAGTCAGACTGAAAGAATCAAGAAACATATGACCTCACTTATAGGTGGAATATAAAACTAAAAGTAACAAAGAAACAAAAACTCATCGACATAGTCAATAGTTTTGTGGTTACCTGAGGGTAAAGGGGAAGGTGGGTGGGAGAGTTGGGGGTGGGTATAGGGAGGGGGCATCAAATATTGTATTTTTCGCTCCATAAGATGCACCTGACCTGCCTGGACCCGCTCTCCTTCCATGCAGTCCCTGCTTTCTGATCTGGCTGCAGGTTTCCCCACGGCATCATTAAGGTCCCCAACGTGCACTCTTCTTTGCCGTATTCGCTCCATAAGACGCACACACTTTTCCCTCCACTTTGGGGGGGGGGGGGAGTGCGTCTTATGGACCAAAAAATACGGTATATGGTGATGGAAAGAGCTACTTCTGGGTGGTGAGCACACAATGCAATACACAGATGATGTAATGTAGACTTGTACACCTGAAAACTATGCAACTGTTATCAACCAATGTCACCCAATAAATTTGTTTGAAGTATGACACCAAAATTTTTCTTTTAGCAATATATAAGTTTATGTTGTTACTCATGCACTACTTTTACTCCAATAATGTTTTGTGGATAAAGTATGCTTAAAGTAGAGAGCTTTATATTTCAGTACCTTTAGTGGCTCTTTTCCCTCCTATTGCACTGAACCCCGTGAATTATGCAGCTGGCTCTGATAATAGTCACTTGAAGTTTTTTATGAGTTGAATTTCAACATTAATTTGAAACAAAAGGTCATTTTCACTAGGAAGAAAATTTTAAATGTGGCCCATGAAAATAAACCCACACCTGGCAGTAGTCTTTTCTGATTATCTTTTCTGTACAAGACTAACTACTGAGAAATTGGGGGTGGGGGGGGGGGCGAGGGCAGGCGGGGGAGTCTTCCCTTTAATATAGATCTTACAAAACCAAACTCAAGACACCTTGAAGAAAAACTACAACAGGTAGTTTAATTCAAGAATGCACATGAAAAAATTTGTCAGTACCTGCCTATAAAAACCTTGTGTTATTGGCAAGACCAGGTTTAAGTATGTAAAACATTAAAATAAATAAACAAACAAACAAACATGAAATGGTATATACTAGGAAGCTAAATTAAATATCAACCAAGGGACAGACTACATATCACAGTTAATAAGGACTCTGACAAGAGAGTAGACAATGTTTAAAATTTAAAAGGAGCTCTTAAGATTTAAGATTCAAGGATTTTATTTTGAAGGGGGGACAAAGACAGAAAGTAGCTGGTAGCTGGCACAGCAAGAAGAAATGCAAATTGTTATTTTTTTCAAATATTAAAATGCTGAATGGCTGGCTGCAATCATTGCTCTTATTATGTCAACGTGTAGAAAGCAGGGTCAAAAGGCAAAGTGGGAGCTAGTTAGGGTTCTTGGCCTTGCACTAATTAATTATCTGTACAACACTGGGTAAATTTTTGCCTAATCTGAAAACTGAAGCAATTGTATTTAATCTTCTCATCCATCGGATGTTGTTGTATAAGAGTTAATATATGTGAAAGTGCTTTGGAAAAACAAGAAGTAGTAGTCAGAGACTTAAATTATATATTCCAGCCCTTAGAAAAGCCATTTTATGTCAAAGAAAGAATGATTTTTCTGTACTTTAAGAAAGACTGCAATTTCAGTGGAGTGTCCTCAGTAGTTAAGTATTATCTCCTTAAGTATTCCTGAAAAATCATTTATCAAATGCTGACTAGCAAAGACGCCAATAATTACTGAGTTGTCCCCCTCAAATCTCTCCTAAACTGGTCATCGCTATGACAAACAGCTAACAACATAGGAGCAGCTGACCAATGGAAAACTGCAGCAGTGAACAAAATCTGAAATAGAGTCCAAAATAAATACCAAATTATTTAAAAATAGCTGCAGGATTTCGTAAACACTGAAACACAAACACACAAAACTCTTGAAGTTATTTGGGTAAATTGTGATGACCATGACGAAAATAGCCCAAACTTTTAAATCAGACATGAACTTTCCCAAGTTCTCTCTGAGTTTTTAGAGATCTATAGAATCTAAATGGAACCGTGGAAACTATCATTTCTGGGTCACTGTTATGTAACTGTGTATATAGTACTTCTATACCTTCAGAGATTTTGTTCACTCATTTGTAAGATAGGATAATAACTTCTACTCTGCCTAGTGCATGGTGCTTTAAAAAGACCAAATGTGATGTCTTAAACTAATGAAGGTCTCTACAGTGAGACATATTTCTACCAGTTTCGCTATGGTCCTGGGTTCTGGAACTTGCTCTGTGAATAGCTGGAGGTGGTGAGCAGGAAGGAATCTAAAAAATTCTTAAGGCCACAAACGATAATAAAAGGACAGACGACTCTTTAGAGGACTTTGTTAAAAATGAAGTAAAAAGGAACTAAAAGTAATGAATCTCTAACAAACTAACTCCTAAATTTTAGGAATCTATTATCTTAAATGTTACCATGCAAAAATAAAACAGATTTATAGCAAGCATATCAATCAATATGTTTATTTAAATAAAATGTCTCCCTCAAAGTAAACATACTTACTGATTTTTTTCAAAATAAACACATTTAATCCAGTACCTCCCTCCCCAGTCTGAAACATTTTTAGATTTGTTTCACATTTTGTTTGTAAACTAAAATGAAAGTCAGGATTGGTCCCCAAATATTGCTGGTTCCTGTCAAAAATCAAATCTGTCTTTAAAGACAGACTTTTTGCTATCATTGGGGATGACTCAAGAGAAAGTATCAAAGGTCTTCAATCAGAAGCAATCACAAAAGAGAATTTTCAAACTGCTTTAGCAATGGCAGCTTCAATGTAATAGTCACATAACTTTATCTATAGTTGTACAGAGAACTCCCTTGAAGAGACAGAGTTTCAGTTTTGTTCTATAGTTAGTCAGTCCTGTTACATCATAGTTAACACTCTATATTTGTATTCTCAGGTGTGCATCTATATCTAGGTGCATACGTCTGTCAATCATGGCATGCATTCTTTCCTACTGTTATGCTGCTGCTGCTTTACCTGGAGAGTCTGATAAAAATTTTACTGTCTCTGATTAGTACTTCATTAGCGTGAAAGGATTAAGCGAGGTGCCCCAGGAAACATTCTGAGAAAAAAAATGCCTAGTCCCAATGTGTAATTACTCTTTATCTCCTTGCCCCATTTTTATTTTCATCATACCATTGATTACTTTTTTTTTCTCCTATTAGACTCGAAGCCCCAAGTGTGTAGGGTCTTCTGGGTCCTGTTCAAGTCCATAGCCCAAGGCCTAGAACAAATAAGCTCTTATTAAATAATTTTTGAATGTAGAGAAGAAGGGAGGGGTGGAAGAAAGGAAGAAAAATAGAAGAAGAAAAAAGAGGAAAGGATAAAGAGAGGAAGAAAGAGGAAGAGAGAAAAGAAAGAGGAAGAGAAGATGGTTCCCAGGTCTGGGTTGTGATTTTATTTGTTTCTCTATGGAGGAAGTTGGCTGGTGGTTGGGTCAAGACTGAACCTAAAGCAGGGGAGGGAGCCAAGGATAATTCAGCCACTCTTTCACACCTGGCTCCCTCCAGCCACAACCAACATTCTCTCCCAGTTTCCACCCCTTCATTCTTTGGTAAGTGTTCTCAATCTTAAAGTACATTGCAAATGCAGCTCCGAGCCAAAGATTTCAGCCCCTTCTGCATAGGAATTATGGAGCTGCCTAAGAAACGCAAAGTTTTGAGTGTTTTATTTGGGGCAGGTGCCATGGTATCAGAGGAAATGCACTATGGTCTCTGCCCCTCTATGCTTCTCTCCCCTTCCTTCCCCCACCAATGATCAGGCTTCACACCCACCTCCACCAAGGTCAGGGTCATCCACAGGGACAATTTAGCCTAGCCCTCATACTTACTAATGTCAGAAATATAGACTTTAGATTATTATCTCCACATGTGCTGATACTTATAGTCGTCTTTAGGGGTGGGGGCTTGTATGAAAAGATTTGTTAAATGTAAACATTTAAAATAAATGTAATCCTGTTTGGTCATTTCTTCATTTCTAAAGGTATTAGTATCTAAAAAAATGGAACTAATTTGGGCATTCTCAACCACTAAAAGATTCTGAATGTGATGAACTCTAGCTTCTGGTCATTTGGCCTTGAATATACTTCTATACCCTGGAGACCCAGTTTAATCATTTGCAAAACTGGATAATAATACCTACTTTACCTATTGCACGATTTGTTAAAAGGACCAAATACATAAATACCTTGGAAACTGTGAGGAGTTTATATGGAAGTGAAAGCACCTGGGTTAGGATCTAGCACCTCTAATGGCCAAGTCACTAATGCATGCTGTAACAGACGAGACCATCAGATCTATTTTTACTCCCCGCCAGCGATCAAATCCGATTATGTTAAAAAATGAGGGATTGTTATAGCCCCTTCCTCTTCACTTTCAGTGGCCGACGCTGTATTTATAATAGCAGGGGTAACATAAACTGGTCTTTTTGAATATTACTTTCCTTATATGGGATTAGAGTTTACCATTAACAAAACTTCAGGAAACTGAACAAAGGGTGGAGCTGAAAGGAAAGTAGCAGTAGGTTTATTGAAAAATCGCATTTCCCCAAGTCAGTAGCTAGCAAATTAAAAAGAAAAAAAGACTCTTTATGCTTCTAGCCATTGCAGGTGGCTAATCTTATTCTACAACCCTAATCAACTGTAACCAGTCTGTATTACATGTAATTCAGAGTATGTAACACAAAGGAAATGAAAGCGGAAAGGGGGTATGGAAAGAAGATCAGAGAAACAGTGAATTCAGTCTACACACACTTTGCAAATAAACAACAAAGGAAAAAAAATGTCTGCTTTGAGTTTGATAGATAATGACTAGAATACAGAGATAAAAAGAAGTGAAACGGAATTCTAAAATTTCTGTATCCTTATCAAAACTTCTTTTTAAGTAAATAGTTCTACCTCTGTTTTCCTGGGTTCTCATCACTTTGCTCACTCTTGCACCATCTCTCAACACTTCTTCTATCTCAAAGCCACTGTTACCACCATTTCAAGAGAACTTCCATCGCCATGGATTAATCTTAATTTGCTAATTCTTTATTGATCAATAGTTGTTATTACATAATATACACTAGCTATGTAGCGCCTACAAAAACAGTATGCCAGTCAACTATACTAATGCAAATTTTTTCAGTCTGATAATAGTTTCTTAATCATATCAAACAGTTGTATTTCAGAAAGTATGTGTTCTGTAGAGCTCCGATGTGGTTCACACAAGTAATCTTTATTTTTAGCACTAATGTCTAGGAGCCAAGATCTTATCTCTAGAGAAAAAAAAGAAAAAAAAAATGGAAAGGGCTGCACCATCTCCTATGATTCAAAGACCCATTCTAATGATAGCTCTAAGGCTTGATTCCAAGAAAACGCACTTGAAGACTCTTGTCCCTATATGTTTACCGTCGTCTGAACTTAAAACTGCAAATAGGCCAGCAGACTGAGTTCAAAGAACAAGTATATTTTGTTTGAATAACAGTGTTTTAAATTTATTTGAGCCGACATTAAAAAACACAGACACTTAAAAAGAAAAGGCCTGATTTCTGCCATCTCTTTAAAACTTGGGAGACCTGTTCTCTCTGTCCTCTCTCTCTTCCCTCCACCCCTTTCTCCCTTCCTCCCTCCCTCCCATGTTCTCCTTTAAAACACTAGTCCATTTCATTTATATCTATTGCCTGCCTGGCCCCCCTGGGACGTGAGTTTTCTACCCCAAATCACAAGACTGGTAGCGTCTTCGTTTGGATTTCCTACGGTATACTTTAAAAGGTTGTCCTGCTGATGAGTTTTTGTCTTGATGACAATATAGTAATATATGTTAGGTGTTGGCCAGCGAAGAAGTCATAGGAGACTAAAATGAGTCAAGAGATAAGTTTAATGGTGTGTTTGAGTGGCGGGAACCTCTCTGGGTAGGCGAGTTGAGTATTCATTAAGCAGCATAAGCAAGGGTGGTCTGCGGGAGACACCGCTGCCGCAGGTTAGCAAGGGGAGGTTTTTGTTGGTTGTCTTTGGGCTTCCCACGTCCTGTTCCCATGGTCCGCTACGCTCCTTAGGTCCCTCCTGCAAACGTCCGTCATGCAGGGGCCCTCTCATTCATCATGCACTGGTGGGCTTGGACAATGAGGGTAGCAAAGACAGACAGGCAGTGAAGCAACACGAGAAAATAATTGGCCTCTCTCTTGCATCTGTGGTTTCTTTCTTTTTTGTTTTCCCTATGGCCGAACAACATGGACACCTTAATAGCAAAAGACCAAAAAGATACTTTCTTTAAACACGTATCTGTGATATAAACAGAAGGGGTACAGAGAGTGAAGGCATTAGAAGAAATGTTCATGGAAAAACAAAACATACAAATTAAGAAAAAAAATCTGGGAAAGCTGGGATGGCTCAGCGGGTTAAGCGCTCGCTTTGAAGCCCCGAGGACCGAGGGTCGAATCCCGGCTCCAGCCCCCAGTTCATTTCAAAAAAAAAAAAAAAAGAAAAAAAATCTTAGAAAATGTCACCAACAAACTCAGAAATCTAAAACTCATTTAAGTGAATTTATAGTTTAAGAGAACTTGAATCTCATTAAGCTTCCAATCTTGAGGAATTAGTTTTATGATGAACCCTCAAAATAAACTAGTTAAAAAAGAAAGTGTACTCATGTAATTGAATGTTACATACTACAACCTAGTTTAATGCTGGGCTTATAACAATCACAATGAAGTCCCTGGTTGCAGATCAGAAATTTCTGAACTTTCACCTTGGAAACTCAAAAAGAATACTGATGTCTAAATTCACTCAAAGAGTTTAGAATTTAATTGGTGTGTGGTGTGGCCTGAACATTGGAATTTTAAGAAGTTCCCCAGGTGCTGCTAAAATGTGACAAAATTTGTCACATTTTAGAACCACTGCTATAGACATTACTTTGGCTATAATAAATATTAGGGCTTAATAAGAAAGTTTCAAGGTCCATCCATGTTGTCACAAATGACTGTATTTCATCTTTTCTTATCGCTGAGTAGTATTCCATTGTGTAAATGTACCACAACTTCTTTATCCAGTCATCTATCAGAGGACATGGGCACCAGATATGTGGTGATGGAGGGAGAGCTGATTCTAGGTGGTGAGCACATAATGCAATGCACCGATGATGTAATATTGAGTTGTATACCTGGAAACTATGTTGCCAACCAATGTCACCCCAATAAATTTAACAATAAAAAAATATTAGGGCTATTGCTTCTTTATGCCACTCTTTATTTCTTAGACTAAAGCGAATCCTCTGCTCATTCCCACAGCTGGAGGGAGGTCCGCATATAACTCTTTCAAAAGATGCATCATCAGGAAGCTGGGATGGTTCAGTAAGTTAAGCACTTGCTTTGCAGCCCCGGGGACCGAGGATCAAATCCAGGCCCATATGCTGAGCTGGGGAGTGCCCCCAGTCAGTTCTCACCGGGGCCTATGCGGGAGGCTCCCAGCCCAGTTCCTGCCCTGCACAGCCCTGCACCCACCTGTGGAGTGAAACCACAGTATATGGAAAACTAACGCTGTCAACTATGGAGACTGCTCTGGGCCCTTCCCCTTCTCACGGTATCTCTCTGTCTCTCTCTTTCAAAAAAAAACCAACAAAAAACGAAAAGTTGCATCATCATTAAACTAAGGATTTGAGAGCATAGGAGGCCAGAGGGCAATTTAATATGCTATCTGATTCATCAAGAGAACTTCTACAGTTCTACTTGAACTTGGACAAGTTAATTCCTGAACTGAGTCTAAATAACCTTATTTGTATAACAGCGGCAATAAGTCTTCCCTTTAGAGGTTGTTCTAAAAGTCAAGTCAGACAATGTATATAAAGCAATAGTTGATTCTTAATAAATGGTAATTTTTTTTAATCCAATATTCAGTGATTATGGTTTTTCTTCTAAGCCTGGCTCAATAATTCTTAATATTACTCTCTCTCCTCTTACATTACACAGTGCTCCAATTTCAAATGATTTATTTTGGATTGTTTTATAATTGTTCAATGAATGGGCTTACTGGATAGACAAGAATTATTTGAAAGCAAAGGAAATTAAACAGCATTTATCAGCAGGGAGAAAACCTGCTTGCTTCTCTCGCAATTTAATACACTATGTTAAGCTGAGAGACTTGAACCTAAAATTGTCAGAAGAAACTGGCCATGATAAAATGACATCCAGAAAATCAATGTGTCAGCAGTTGGGGGAAGGGGGTATGGAATAGCATTTTCCTTTTTAAAGGTAAAATAACACATATTATGTGTATTAGTTTTCCATTGAAGCTGTAACAAGTTACCACAAACTTGGTGGCTTAAACAACACGAATGTATTACCTTATAGTTCTGTAGGTTATGAAAGGTAATAGAATAAGCCTTGCCCAAATATGCCACTTTCGGTATATTGATTATTTTAAGCTGTAGATGCTTAAAATACAGCAAATACAGCAAGGAGCTTTCTCTGAGTTCCCCTTATCTGCCTACAGACAGACCTGCAAGAGGAACTCAGTTGTTATAAATTCCATCCCAGGAGTTTCATCAACCAGGAAAGACTGACTCAATGCTGGATACAAAATCAGAAATTGACATCACACCCAGGTATACTTTGTCACAAACTATCCTACTTCCCATCTATTCTTCTAAGGGCCCCTTTTGTCTTTTACAAAAATCATTTACTCTCCCCTAAGTGTATATCCCCGCACCGCCCTTCCTATTGAGATGGTATTTCATTCTGAATTCTATCTAAAGCTACCTCTTTGAGTTACTCATTTTTCCTGGGTATTTCCCATGTACACACAAGACGTAGTAACATAATAAACTCCTTTTGTTCTCTTATTAATCTCTCTTTCATTACAGGGATTTCTCAGCCAAAAACTCAGAAAGTAGAGAGAAAACTATTTTTCCTTCGCTACAATTACAAATATGGCATGGATTTCACTGGGCTAAGAGCAAGGTGCTGGCAGGACATGCTACTTTCTGGGGGCTGAAGTGGGAAATCCCTTTACCTGGCCTTCTCCAGCTGCTAGGGTCCCCTTTCCTTGACTGTCAGCCCCTCCTCCATGTTCAAAGACAGCAAGGTGAGGCAGAATCCTCCACACTACCCATACTCTGGTTCTGTTTTCCATAGACTCTGTCTCTCCTGACTCTCTTCCAATTTCAAGGATGCTTGTGATTAAAATGGACCCACCTGGATAAGCCAAGGTGCTCTCCCTAGTTTATGGTTAGTTGACTAGCAATTTATTCCATCTGTTCCCTAGTTTCCCTTTACCACATGGTATGACACATTCACATGGCAGCTATGGAAAAAGAAGTCAAACTGCACGGCCAATTAGATCGTGATCAGTGATCATTTTATCTCTCGGATTGGTCAACATCATATCCAAATTTCAGGGGTTAAGAAGTGGACCTTGGAGGGCAGTTATTCTGCCTATCACATTTGAACTCACCCTGAGACATTAATTAGAATCAAGTAGTTCCAAAGAAGTAGAGTCTGACACAAGACAAATTAAGATAATAGCAACTGACCACGTCATGCAAGCTCAAGGCCAATCACACCTCCTTTCTCCCGTGCCTGATCCATGGCAGACATTGCTAATCAACCAGGCAACCCTAGGACCCCTCTCTACACAGCGGGCTAGTCACCAGTACTGTCAATCACTCTTGGTGCACAAACTGAAATCTAGTTTCAATCCTAAATCTAAAAAATTGTAGTGGCAAGAACCCATCTCTCAGGGCCTTCTTTGGCATAAGGTGATGCTCTGATGTTTTTAAAATAGCATGCAAAAGGAACCCAACTGGGCTAAATAAAGAAATCATAAAGAGAGTAAAATAAGCAAAATAATTAACTTAATCTTGATAGAAATCTGTGTTTCTAGGATACCTTGTAGGGAATCCATACAGTAACTACACTTATTACAGCCCTGCCCACACAACACAAAGCCTTTTATTTGAGGTTTATAATAATGCATCTTTTTTTCCTATAAGGATATTTTGCTCAGAAAATTATTTAAATATATGAGAGCTGTCCGGAAAGTATCCAGCCATGTAATGGGGCCTTGTTATATTGACGTCTGCATATTTTCCAGACTAGCTCTCCTAGGTGTTTATGTAGGTATTTAAAAGCTTTTATTATTTTAAAATAAAACTCTATAATCTTTCACAAGTACAACATACTAGTGATCCATGATCATGGTGGAGAAATTAGAGAAATCAAAGAAGAAACAATAACAGCCACACATAATTCTATCCTCCAGAAATAAATTTTGGTGCTTATTCTGCCAGACATGTATTCATTCATTCATTCATTCATTCATTCATTCAACATGTTCTTATTGAGCCTCTGTGCTAGGAACTGTACTAGGCTTTAAATAAAATAGGGGGAAAATCTATGCTCTTAGTGAGCTTAGCTATATTATATGTGTGTGTGTGTGTGTGTGTGTGTGTGTTATACACACTCACATTTTTAAAAAACCAAATGATACTCTTTTTCACGTTGCTTGTAATACTATAAGTATCCCCTTCATTACATCGGGCTTTTGTGGTTTTCCCAGCAATCTTGACTGAACTGAGAGGTACGGGAGCATTGATTGCTACTTAATTGTTAGTGCAGGCTGACTTCTGGTTGCACCATCTGATGCTGTGATCAGAATGCTGTGAATTCTTAGGAACACTAAAGGCTACTTAGGGAATTGATGAGAACATTCTATCTTGTTCCAATTATCTATCGCTGCATTACGTGTCCCCCTAAAACTTAGTGGCTTTGAACAATAGCAATCATTTTATTATTATTATTATTATTATTATTAACTCTCAGAGTTCTGAAGGTTTTCTTGTTTCAGGGGTTTATTTCTCTCATGGCGTCTTTTCCTCGTGGAGTGTGACAGTTTGGGTACTGGCGTCTTCATACTCATAGCCCACTGATTCTTGCTATTGACGGGGATGTCAGGCAAAGTCGTGGTCTGAAACACCTACACACAGTCTCTCTACGTGGCCTGGGTGTTGTGGTTGAGTTTCAAGATAGTGTCCCTCAAATCAGAAGCTATATCACCTTTTATGACGTAGCCTTGGAAATCATGTAGGGTCACTTCCACCAAAGTCACAGGGTCATCAGATTCCAGGAGAGGAAGCATACGTACCCTATGATGGGAGGACTGTCACACCACACTGTAAGGGTGAGAGGTACTGTGCTCAGCATCTTTGGAAAATGCAGTCTGCCACACGCTGAGCCTCCTTACACCTGTAATCTGTGTGGTTAAAATAAGGGACGGCAAACTTCCGGGGCAACAGAAAGTTAAAGGGAAAGTTCTATTATTATCCATCCTCCTAAAATAATATGCCTCACTGGTCTAGTTTCGTAAAAAAGAAATGATAACTGAATAACCAACTATTCTAAGTTCCCCTATCCTTATCCATGGATTCACATTAAAAGTATTAGCTGATGATAAAACAACTTGATCAGCTTTTTCCTCTTTTATTTATAAAACTCTCCCTGTGAAAGTGAAACATATGGGGAAGCCGGGATGGCTCAGTGGGTTGGGCGCTCACTTTGCAGCGCTGGGCCGAGGATCGAACCCCGGCCCCGGCCCCGGCCCCGGCCCGTGAGGAACCATATGCTGAACTGGGAGCTCCCCCAGTTCAGTTCTCTCTCTGTCTCTGTATCTCGCTCTCTCTCTCTGTCAAAAATAAATAAATAAAAATATATTAAAAAAAAAAGAAAGTGAAACATAGAGAATCTTTTCTGTGTATGAAGCATGGGAAGAATCATTATGTCTAATTCTGGCATCCAGGTCATTAAAATTATCATGTAAGTTAATCAGTGAGTAAATATAATATTAAGAAGGCTGTTAATAGGGTTCCAGACATCTATGGGATCTCTATGTATGTCATCAGAAGGGGTAAATACATTTAAACCATATATAAAAAAATAATAAAAATAAAAAAAAGGTTACTTTTACCAAAAAAGCCAGATAATTTAGAGGACTTATTTAATAAATACTTCCTAAAACAAATCAATAGCTTAGCCTTTTATTTCAACACTTAACGAGAACTTATGATATATCTGGTGTAAACAAATACTATGTCCTCAAGGTATACTAGCTACTTAGGCTATATATAAAGTCATATTAAAATGATTGGTTCTATATTATTTTCATAGCACAAATAAAATTGAATTATAATAAATACCATTATGAAGAAGGATTCTTTAAAGCAGATATACAAATTCCATAGCCAAATACCCACACATCAGAATGCCACTGATTTGATCACATCTTTTACGTGTTGTATAGGAAATACATTTTCCTGTCTCTCTTTAAAAGAGTTACTTTATAGGCTCATTATTATTTCCTGTAGAAGAGGGAGTCAAGCTGGATGATAGATGAAAACCACACATTTCTTTTGTCTTGTGGTTAAAGAAGCACTCACTTCTTCCTCAGTTGTATAAATTCTTTAATCCACACTCCAGACTTTAACATAAAGAAGGTAAAATCTGTTTCTGAGTTCAATGCTTTCTCCTTGTAAAATTTACCACAAAGTGAATAAAACGTTAACTGTTTCTTTCAGACCTGTTTTTAAATCATGAGTTCATATAAACTAAAGTTCTTGTTTAAAAAAATGTGTATGTCCTCTGAAGCTCATTCTAAGGGAAGTCAACGACTGCAACATTGTGCATTAATTAATAAAATCAACCTAAGAAATCTGAGATTCTTGTGCATGCTGTACTCAACTTTGTGACCTTAATGCGTCATTTCACTTAAGGGGGTAAACAAATGAGGGACACCTAGAAGACTGTCACAGACTAGCAAAGGAAAGTCCTGTGGCTTCTCTGTTTATTTGCAGTTTCTGAGGTTTGGCTTTGGTCTTGCTGGAGACAAAGGAAATCTCCCTCTGGTATCAGAAGCCCACTCACCAGTACCGTGAGGACAAAAGCGATGGCCCTGGCAAAGCCCCGTTTTCTGGAAATTACAGTTTTTTCTCCCTACTGCTAAAGATGGTTTAGGAAAGTCACATCACACAGGTCTTTTCCAGAAAGTTTGATTTTCTTTGTTAAATCATATGCAAGTATTAAATAGGGAGAGGAGATGATGAAAAAGTTTTCTTCTATTCTCAGAATAGACTCATTGTTACCACGGCTCCATGAATGGGGATTAGACACGTTTATAGTCTTGTTAGGGACTTTACGAATATATTTGGTTTTGTCCTTTATAAATTGGAATTTTAAATAATCTAGAAATATAGTATAGCATGAATTTTGACCTTAACTTTTGTCATGGTAGCTACCATAGTGTTTCGACTGTTCTTCAAGTACTGCAAATGTATAAACTATGTGGTCATGATACGTGAACCACTACTCTCTTTTTACATCTTATACATGAGATTTTAGGCCTTCTTGGGTCAAAGAAGCATAAGAGTCTAATAGCAAAAGGGTCTCATCTTTTTTGATGATACAAAATCATAGAGAAGAAAGAATAATAGTTATATTGTCTGATTCATTTCCAGATTTCCAAATCTCTCATAAGAACTGAGGTTTCATCTCATAAGCATTGAATATATGAATCTTGAAATAGATTTACAAAAAAAAAGTTAATTGGCCTTTTCAGGATGGGCATTGTAATCCCTTTCTCTGGTTCAATTTTATGTATTTTCCTCTATCTGTTCATTCATTCTGCCAACATTTATGAGGCACCTAATATATTTCAAGCCTTGCACATTAGGCTTGGAGCTCAAGATGACTGAGTCAAAAAAATATATATATATCCTGGCCCCCAGAGAGCTTAAAGTCTAGCAGAGAAGCCAATCACAAAACAATGTGTTTACACAGGATGCATTTAATCATTTATCCAAAAGGTATTGCAGACACTGCAAAGAAGGTGGGGATACTGTAGAGGACAAACAGAAAAGACACAGACTCTGTCCATTTGAAGTTTAATCATAGAGACAAGCCTTAATCAAATGTCACACAGATAAGTACAAGTTGAATGCTGCACAATTTAAACTTCTTCAATCCCAAGTGGCCAAAAATCCCACTCACACTGGCCTAAGCAAAAAAATATAAAATAAATGGGTATTAATTGGCTCACATAGTTGAAAAGCTGATGGCTCATTGCCCATTGGTAGGTGTGGACACTCAGTGTCGCTGGGACCTGGTGCCTCTCCTTAGTTCAGCCCTGTTCACCTGCTTTTGTTCCACTTCCATGTTCAAATCTAGCGATAGACGAACAGTGTTTCCCTTCTCCCAGCAAATATCCGGGGGTGACTCCGATTAGTCCAAAAGCGATCACCTGAACATTCCTTGAACGAATTTCCAGCTGCGGAATGTAGTGTTCTGATTGGCCAGGCAAGTCACATGCTCATCCTTAGAGGTGGGGGTGGAGCCAATTTCAGGAGAAGCCTGGCTAGAGAGTGGGGGAAAGGGGTCTCCAGAAGAAAACGGGATGCCTTGCTTTTGGTAAGGAGGGGGAACGGATGAAGGCAGCCAAGATGTTCCTGCCACCGTCCACTGCAGGACTCCACATAGTCCAATCTCTTTGTGCCCACCTCTTCCAGGAGGTAACTATACCAATTCCACTCAAAGGAATTTCTGTCCTTAATGGTGCCTCTCAAAAATTGTCAAAGGAGCTCTAATTCATAGCCCACAGACACATCTCCTGATATTCTCTTTTCCCTTTCCTCTCAGTCTCAATAGCTCTCATATCCCATGTTGTCTGAGTGACCCTCTGTCTACCCTATTAGCCCACCCCTATCACATTTCCTGCAACCACACCTCTTATTCCTGCTGTCCTTCCTTCACTTAGGGTACCTCATGTCCCTTTGTCTGGGTCCACTTTCCCATTACCTATACTATGTTTCTGCTCCAGTAGGGATTTTCTAGCTTACCTGCTTCTCAAGTTTCCTCTCCACTGATGACTCCAACCTGCATAATCAAGTTCAGAGAACTTCTTAAAAGGTGGATGGGAGGGACCAACTGGCTACACAAGATTGAACTATTTTAATTTGAAGAGCTGAAAAAAAAAACGTACACATGCTTACAATGTCTTTCTTCCATCTCTGCTATCTAAATAGTCCATGGCATAGACTTTTTAAATGTATGTAATAAGAATCTGCGTTGAGGGTAGGGAGAACCATGGTAGACTTTTGAATTCAAAGCTAAAGTATGAAGAAGCATGAACTAGGTGAATGGTTTGGGTAGGTGAGAAAGCAGTTCGGGAAGGAGACACACCACTGGACAAGACCCTGAGCCCAGAGGAAAGTAGGACTGTAAGAAGCAAGAGTCATGGACACACTCAATAGCTTGGTGATTGCCAGAGGGAAGGGGAGGAAGGGGGAGGGAGAGTGGGAGGGGAAGTGGGATAGGACACCAGCATTATGGACACACTCAATGGTTTGATGGTTACCTGGAGAGGGGGGAAGAGGGAGGGAGAGTTGTGGGGGGAGGTGGGAGTGGGCTCTAGATATAAGGTGATGGAAGAGGAACTGATACTGAGTGATGGGCACATAATACGATGCATGAATGATGTGATGTGGACTTGTACATCTGTAAACTATCTAATTGTTACCAACCAATGTAACCTCATCAAATTTAACAATAAATTAAAAAAAAAAAAAAGAAAGAAAAAAGAAGCAAGAGTCTTCAGAATGAGAGGCATATGTATGACACAGGATAGGCTGAGATAAGTCAGGTAATCCCGGAGCAGTGAATTGCAAAAGAGCAGACACCAACGACCGAAGGAGAGTTTGGCCCAAAAGGTTTGCAGTTTCTTTGAGTCTCAGGGGACAAAGGAAAGTTATTTTAATGGTGTTTCTAAGCCCCAGCCTTGTCAAACAAGAATCCCTTTAGAACGCTGCACGCCTGGGTCATTACTTTATAGCAATCTGAGTTATGTAAGTGCTCTATGAAGAAAGAAATGAAAAGGGCCTTCAGCACAGTGTCTCTTGGCTGAACTTATTAGACATCTTTCTGTGATACGCCTAAGTTAGGAAGGGAACCACTGCCAAGATCATTTTGCTGTTACAATCATGATTAGTTCAAGTTTCTAATATTTCACTGCACAACTATTTGAGAGAAATTCCATGCCAAAAGGAGATCAAAGTTGACTTGTTTATTTGCCTAAGAATATGGGCCACAAAAAAAATTGTTTATTTGGCCAAGTGTTTACTGATATACTTGAGTTTAAATCCATCATCTCCCGATATGTTTTCTGTTTCATCCATCTGTTCTCTGTTCCTTTTTTAAAAAAAATATTTTTCTGCCCTTTTTTTTTGAGTTGAGTATTTTTATGATTCCACTGTATTTCCTTTGATGGATTGTTAGCTATAACTGTTTTGTTTTGTTTTGTTTTAGTGGTTGTTTTAGGGTTCATAGTAGACATCCTTAATCTATTATAGTCAACTTGCAAGTGATAATACACCACTTCATATATAGTATAAAAACTTTACAAAGGTACACTTTCTTCTCCCATCTCCAGACCTTTGTGTTATTATTGCCATACATTTTATTTCTACAGTAGTGCCCTCTTACCCATGAGCAATTCATTCCAAGACCCCCAGTGGATGCTTAAATGGCAGATAGTACTGAACGCCAATATTTTTTTTCTTTTACACTTATCCATATGATAAAGTTTATTGATCATTTATAACTTAGTCACAATAAGAGATAAACAACTACAAATAAAATAGAACAATAATAACAACATACTGTAATAAAGGTTATGTGAATGTGGCACTATTAAGTCAAATACAAACTTGAACACAAGCACTGCGATACCCAAGTAGTCCATCTGATAACCTAGGTGGCTACTAAGTGACTATAGCAGGGAGTGTCTGCATCGTGGACGTGCTGGACAAAAGGATGAGTCACCTCCTGGGCGAGACAAAGCAGGATAGCACAAGTGCTTTCCATGCTACTCAGAATGGCACACAATTTAGAACTTATGCACTTTTTATTTCTGGAATTTTCCATTTAATATTTTTGGACCAAAGCTGATCACAGGTAACTAAAACTATGGAAAAACTGCAGATAAGAGGAAACTACTGTGCAAACATCATAAACCCTGCAACACATTATATATGTTGTATTTTTTTCTTGTTAAACAATGATCTTCTTTCAGATTTTAAAAAGAAAAAAGAAAAAAGTCTCTTGCATTTACCTATCTATGTACTATTTATGTTGCTCTCTGTTCCTTAAGTAGTTCCAGATTTTTTTTCAGCATCTGCCTAAAAGACTTCTTTTTCAAATATCTTTTGGTTCAAGTCTGCTATGATGAATTCTTTCAGCTTTTACATGCCTGAAAAATATTTTATTTAGCTTTTGCTTTTGAACGATATTTTTCATTTGTTTTTGGAAACTATATTGACAGATATACAGTAGAATCTCAATTAACTGGCACTCATGAGGACTGGTAGATGCCGGATAAATGTAGTTTCTGGTTGCTTGAGAGTTACTATTAAAAATAGGCCCAGTACTATACCCATTCCATCCCATACCAAACTCTGTATTGCCGTGATATTAATATTTAAATGCAGTAATTAAAAGCAAATTAAGATAAAGACAAACATAACTTAATGTAACACAGTTATAAAAACAGCTTTGCTAATGCAGTGTGCAATTATTTTTTTAATTTTTTTTTTTTAAGATTTATTTTATTGATTTTTGACAGAGAGTGAAACAGAGACAGAGAGAGACAGAGAGAAGGGGGAGGGCCCAGAGCAGCCTCCATAGTTGAAATTAGTTTTCCGCATAGTTTCACTCCACAGGCGGGCACAGGGCTGCGCACGGCAGGAACTGGGCCAGGAGCCTCCCACATAGGTCCCAGCAAGAACTGAACTGGGGGCACATCCCAGTTCAGCATGTGGGTCTGCATGGGCCGGGGCCGGGATTCGATCCTCGGTACCCGGGGCTTCAAAGCGAGCACTTAACCCGCTGAGCAATCCCAGCTTTCCCCAGTGTGCAATTTTAAATGGCAGTCAACAAACTTTTTAACTGAATAAACTTTACTAACATAATTTTTTTAACTTCAAGTAAGTAACTTTGAAACAAACAGACACATGTACTTAAAACTGCTACAGCAGAGGTAGAGTTTCCTGGGTAGACATCGCATCAGAACCATCAGGATCTGAGGATGTAGCTCGAACAGGATCAGGAGAAGTGGATGTGGATGGTTTGGGATCTACATCAGTAGAGGCTGCTGTCCTGGCAAATTTGCATGCAGCTTTCTTGAAAAATGAATGACTATCAGCTTGCTTTGAGGCCCTATGCCTCTCACACAAAGTTAGGTTCTATATAATGTGCAGCTGCATAACATGCTGAGAAGTGAAGAAGAGTTGCTGTTCTGTAAAAGCTATTACTGTTTCAAATGCTGCAGTAACTCTCTGCCAGGATACTTTTTCTTCAGTTTTTTTGGGGTTTTTTTTTTTTTCCCCCCAGTTGCTTGAGAGTGCCAGTTACTTGAGTTCCAGTTAAAGGAGAATCTACTATATTTCTTTCAGTACTTCAAAGATATTGTGCCAACTGTCTTGCAGCTTGCATTATTTCCCCACAAGAAATCTGCTGTCATTTTTACCCTCTCCCACCCCTCACCCCTCTCCACATATACTATGATATTTTCCCCTCTGACTGGTTTTAAGATTTTTTTCATTATCCCTAGTTTTAAGCAATTTGATTATGATATGCCTTAGTATATGAGGGCTGTCCTGAAAAAATTCAACCATGGTCAATAGAACAATAATGGTTAGATGGCTGGATACTTTCCAGACAGCTCTTATATTTTCATGTTTCTTGTTCTCAGAGCTTGTTGACTATATTGATTTTGTAGAGTTATCATTTTCATGCAATTTGGAGAATTTATAGTCATAATTTCTTGAAATATTCTTTCTGTACCTCTATTTCAGAGACTATAACAAGCAGTATTGTTATGAATCATAATTACTGCTTTAGAAATCTCATAAGCTGCTGCAAGTTCAAAATGAGTCTTCAAATTTAAGGAGTAGATTGAATATATTTTAATAAAGGTTGTCCCAAAATTCACGCAAGAAGTAATTTTGATAGAAAACACAGGTTTATAATTTAAAATTGTAAATTTTCATTGCTCAACAATGAAAATGCCTTGTTCTTTCATGTAGGACCCATTTTTAATAACCCTGAACTATCAAGTGTCATGCTGTCTTTTTTTTTCATTGGCAACACTTTACCGCACAAATGACACAAAATTCAAATCTTGCGTGAATTTTGGGACACCTTTTATTTGCTGGTTAAAAAATATCAGGACCGTTGTGAGAATTATGAGGGGGAAAAATCTGAATTGAGTCCATATTTTTAAACACAGCATTCTAAGACCCACGTGGCCCCTCTCCCACCTCCCTGTACAGATTTACTTCTCATTCTGCTTCACCACTGCATTGCTATATATACAATTGTGTGATGTTCATGAAGATAATTTGTAGTTTAAATTTACCTCTGTTTGTTAACAAAACTACATAATACTGCAAATCTCATTTCATGAGAAAATTTCTCATTGTTTTAAAATAGGCAATGAGAAACATATGGAAAGAAAAAAAAAACTCCTCTAGATAATGCTTCTCCAGACCCTACTTTTGCTTCTCTGTCATTCATTATTATATTGTCTCTGAGTCTTCATTAAAAATTGATTCAAATGTCTAGAAATTTGATAATGCTATCTGAATTGGAATAATAATTTACATGCCTTTCAAAGTTCCTTCCTAGATCAATTCCTGGCCTGTATCTTGAAGATAGATATCTACATGACACAAACTGGCAGACACCACTGCTATTTCACACAGAATTATAGAAACAAACAAGAAGCGTCATTCTTTTATGAAATTATACAAGTCATACTCATTCATGGTAGAAAAGTCAATCAATACAGAGACATAAAAAAACTACAATTATACCTCTGATCAAAGCAAAATTTCAGTGTATACCCTTTCAGACATTTTTGTATAGTATTTTATATACCTGTATAAAAGGGCTCATGATGTTCGTACATATTCCCCCCCTTTCTGCACTTAGCAAGGTGACCAAATGTGTCATACACTACACACAGGCTCACTTAACACCCACTCACACTTGTGACACAGCTTCCTGTCCTCCAGAGGCTAGCAAGCTAAACACTTCCACGATTCCCTTGCACCTTGGATTCCACATGTAACCAAGTTTCCACCAAGTCCTGATGGAAGATATTTACAGGCCCTGAGGCAGATTTGGAAGGCTAGTGAGTAATATGAGTCGATGACCATGACCAGAGACAGCAGATCTTCTGGTCGCTGAGGTAGAAAGTCCTCTCTTGGGGTCTAGCATAATATTAATAGATGTTGAGGAGCAGGTATAGGCAGCAGTGGGGTCTCCTGTAGAACTGGGCCGTACTTGAATCAGGCCTTAATCCTAGCTCTATAACATCATTTGCTTCCCTACTCCTCTTGGAAATTCTGTTATGTACAACTCAACACTCTAATGAATACATGTGAACACGTTTCCATTCCAAAAAATACATGACTATAATATCATGTAACTTTGGAGCTAAATGGAACCATGTGATCAGTTAGCTAGACTTAGGAAAATTAAGCTCAAAGAATTTAACTCACCCATGTCTTCAGGTGGATAGTGGTAGAGGCAAGACCACATGTAAGTCTCTTCATTCTCACTCTGCATAAGGAATTTATTCTAACCATGTGTCCTAAGGAGGAAATGGGGCAAAAATGGCTGTCCCCCATTAAATGTTAGTGTTTTTTGTGTTATATTGTGTGCTCATCCATCGTCTGGCAGGAGCGTGGTGCCTTTTTCATGTGTTTGCTTCCTTTTCATATCTACCTCCATTTCTACCCTCCCTGAGCACAGACTCCAGCCAGGACCTGCTCCTGTGGTTGAATAGCAGCTGGGCTTGTTCACTGGGCCCCTTCTTGTCATGGCCATTACTCCAGTCAGCTATGGTGTGCATCATCATCTCATGCTGCAAAGGTTTGTTTGTTTTGAGAAACTGAAAACTTGCTCCCAAGGAGCTAAGCAGACTCTAGTGCTGTCAAGCAAAGATACTTTTTTTCTTTTCTTTGTGTGTTTTGTTTTGTTTTGATCTTCTGGTATGACAGGAAAGAGTCATTGTTGAGAACCCCCGTTGTTGAGAACTCCCATTCAGTAATAAGAAGACTGTTAGGCTTGGATCCAGACTGAATTTGAATCCCATTTCTGCCACTTACTCGTTTTGTGGCTGTATGGGACAAGGTTCTCAATCCCATGAGTCTCACTTTACTCATCTGTAAAACGGAGATAACAATAATGACCTTTCCAGGTTGTTGTTTGGACCAGAAGAAATTATCCTATAATGACTGACATGCAAGAAACGTTCAATAAATAGTTACTGTTATTGGGTTGCAATGTATGCTGCTGGCTTGAAGAATTGACAATATGTACTTCAGTCTTCCCCATTTATAATTTTATAGCTGAATCTGGACAGGAGAGTAAGATCACTCCAAAGGAGCCCAATGCCCTTTCCCAGAGGAAACCGATGGTTTTGCAAGCTCATGTAAACATATATATTTGAGCTCATACCCAGCCAGTAACAGGTCAGTGGAGTTTGGTTCTGCTGTAGCACTTTAAGACTTCTATCGAAATGAACATAGGGACAAATAAATGAAAAGCTTGAGTCTTTTAATACATGACATGACTTAAAAATTAGGAATGGGAATTTGGTCTTCCCAAAATCTTTTTGGAACCGTGTAAATCAATAATGTTTAAAATAAAATCGAAGTCAGCTGTCTTTATAAACATAAATATAGACTTTATAAGAGCTATTATTTTTTTTTAAAGTATTAACCTCTTTTCTATACCTCAGTATTTTTCTTATGAGGCAAGAACTGAAGAAAATGACAGTTTTTATTTTCTCTTATAGGAATGTTTCATTTTACAAATGAATTTAATCCCATATGTGAGGATTAAACAGAAATCCTGGCAGGCATATGCAATAAATAATTAAATGTCTATCAATTATAACATTGCGCATTGTTTCCAAAATCTTGTTAACCTTCTTTAATCATTTTTTGGAGAAGCATTTTCTATAAAGTTCTGGCCAGAAAAAATTCAGACATAAATGCCTCTCTTTTTCACATTACATGGCTGGATTCTTTCTGGACATCCCCAGTATATAGTGTATTAACCAGAAATTTTTGTGAAATTTCTCTGGGGTTTTGTTTAATCCAAATGCTAATTTTTTAATCCTAAATTATACTCATTTTCTACTTAGACTTTTTCTGAATGTTGTGGGCAGGGGCAGATCAAAATTGGTTGATAAATCCTAATGCAAATTCAAAATTTGGGGGTGGGGGATGCCAGGCTTAGCTCAGCAGCTGAATGCTTGTCTTGCAATTGTGAGATCTGGGTTCTATTCTTGGCCCCGGCCCGTGCAGACCCATATGCTTAACTGTGGTGCAACTGGTAACTGCTGAGATGGATCAGTGGCAAAGGTTCTTATCTCCTGTGTGGCCCCATATCCACTTGTGTGGAATGAACCCATGTCTCAACAAATGTACAACTATGGAGACAGCTCTGGACCATCCTCCTTCTCCCTCTCTCTCTCTCTCTCTCCTCTCAAAACATTAAAAATAAATCTTAAAAAGTTTTTTTTCTTGAAATTTGGTAGATGTGTATACTTATTTTTATATAATTTGTAGCAAGAAAAAAATTCTGTGTAAAAATTAGAATATTTTATTTTCTTGGAAGCGTCTGGTGTTTATTACAACTGAGGGAATAAATTTTATTTAATGTACCCTCTAATATGCTCTATTCTTCATATTACTACATTTTGGGGAGGGGAGGAGAAATAATTTCCTAGTGGCTTTGAAGATTTATTTCCACTTCTCATCAGAACAGCACTTTAAGACAGAAGCTAACATTTGTGTGAAAGTTTCAAAGTGTGGCCTTTCTTAGAAAATTCCAGTCTGTGCATGTACATACAATCATACATTTATTCAATGTTGTCTCAGAACCAAGAGGTCAAGCAGGGTAAGGACTGAAAAATTGTAATTGGTTTGGGCACTAGGGGCTCTCTGAGGACCACAATGAAGAGGCTCGGGGTCTCTCACGAGGTTGGAGTTAAAGTATTAGCCAGAGCTGGGGTCATTTCAAGGCTTGACCAGCCTGCAGGATTTCCTACCATGCTCATTCATGTTTTTGTTGGCAGAAGGTTTCAACTCCACTGGGGCTGTTGCTGGAGGCCTCTTCCTCTCCAGGTGGGCCCTCCACGGGCGGCTTGAGTGCACTTGTGACATGGCAGCTGGCTTTCCCAGAACCAGTGAATAAAGAGATACAGAGACACTGAAAGACGGAGACAGAGAGGCGGAGAAGTGGGTGTGGGGAAGAACTAGGAGGAAGTCACAATGTCTTTTCTGACTTAGCCTTAAAATCATACACTTCATTCTACGTAGTTTGTAGAAACAAGTCACTAAACCCAGAACACTCCAGGGGAGGTGAAGGAAGAAGTATCAAAGAATTTGTGGATATAGTTTTAGAGCACCACAGTTAGTTGGGGTCCTAACTGCAAGTAACAGAATATTCATCTCAAAATGGAATAAGCAATAATGGGAATCCATTTGCTTCCAAATGAAAAGATTCTGCAAGGAGATACACTTTGTGAGAAGTTTGTTCAGAGCCCTGAGCTTCATTTCCCTGTCCTCTCCCTGTGGAGTCATCCTTGGGCTGCTTTCCTACCAGCAAAAAATGATTATAGCAACTCCAGCCTTATAGGATGTCTGACAATTAAGTTCGTGAACTTGGTATTGTGTGCTTACATTGAGAGCCCTGCGCAAAAACTCAGTAAAGCTTCCTAATGTTGGTATATCAGTTTCTCACATCTCTGTTCCTGTCGACAACTGGCGGTGTCTTGCTGAGTAGTATTCATTATTGTTGTGTGTTTTTATGTGCCATCATGAGACTATCAGAGCTTCAAATAGAGCAACAACTAAACATTAAATGTCTTGTTAAATTTGGCAAAAGTGGAAGTAAAATCAGGGACATGTTAGTCCAAGTTAATGAGGATAGTGCCATGAAGAAAACAGCATTGTGCAAATGGATTCAACGTTTTTCAGAGGGGAGAGAAACAGTCACCAATGAAGAGTTATCAGGACAGCCCGTAATGAACAGAACTGATGAAAACAGTGCAAAAATTTGTTGAATTGTGTGTCAAAATCATCAGCTGACTGTAAGCATAGCAGACCAAGTAAACATTGAGAGACACAGGAAAATCTTAACTGAACATCTTGGCAGGAGAAAGATGTGTGCAAAAATGGTCCCGAAGGAGCTCACCAATGAACTACAGCAAAAGAGAGTCAAAGTTCAAGACTTTTTGGAGAGGCAAGACTATGTTTTGGGCCGATTCTCACTGGTGATGAAACATGGGTGTACCAATAAAACCCTGAAACAAAGCCTCAAAGTGCACAATGTAACTCATCCAATTCTCCTTGACCAAAAAAGTTCCATCAGTCCAAATCAAGAGTCAAAACAATGTTGATAACCTTTTTTGATATCTGAGGGGTTGTTCATTGTGAATTTGTACCAACTGAACAGTCAACCAAGTTGACTATTTGGAAGAGCTTAAAAGGCTGCGTGGAAAAAGTTAGACAAAAATGACCTTACTGGGGAAGCTGAGATGGCTCAGTGGGTTAAGCGCTCACTTTGCAGTGCCAAGGATCAATGACCTTACCATTTTGCCAACAACTCTTGGTACTTGCATCACAACAATGCATCACAACAATGCACCAGCTCACACAGTACTGTCTGTGAGGGAGTTTTTAGCCAGTAAACAAATAACTGTATTGGAACACCCTCCCTACTCCATTGATCTGGCCCCCAATGACTTTTTTCTTTACCTGAAGATAAAGGAAATAGTGAAAGGAAGACATCTGGATGACATTGAGGACATCAAGGGTAATATGATGACAGCTCTGATAGCCATTCCAGAGAGTTCCAATATTGCTTTGAAGGGTGGGCTAGGCACTGGCATCTGTGCATAGCTTCCCAAGGGGAGCACTTCAAAGGTGACTGTAGTGATATTCAGCAGTGAGGTATGGAGCACTTTTTCTAGGATGAGTTCACAAACTTAATTATCAGATCTCGTATATGCACAAAGCACCATTCAGAACAAGTGAGCATGGCTGTCTCAGCACCCCAGCAGAGCTCAGGGATTCAATCTGATCAGATAGGATCAGGTCACATGGACCTTCCAATGCAAACCAGGGACTGGAAGGCTTTGATTGGTTTCAGCGCTCTACGCCTGAACCAGGGCTATGGAGGAACTTCCCTGATACCAAATGGACCCCAAATGAAACCTGAGCCTCCAGGAGAAGGGGAATGGATGCCCAAGAGGCAACCACAAATGCCTGCTACAAAAGTCAGGGAAGTTTCTGTCAGCTTTTTAAATACGGGATAGATAGCATTTTGTAGTCTGAAAGGAAGGACGCAGTAGAGACAGTGAAACTAAAGTGCAAGGGAGTATAACCAAGAATGACAAAAGAAGTGGATCAAAAGCACAGGCAGAGTGGATATTTTGGGTTAGAGAATCCCAACCAAGTAGGTATTTTCAGAGTTGGAGAACTTCCCATTCCTCTGAGATCAGGGACAGCAAGGTGAATGGCAGAGAATACAGATGCTTAGAAGCACAGTGGAGCAAGGTTGGTTGGTGATTGGGAATGCCAACGAAGGAGAAGGTGACGTCACCAACTGAAAATAAGGGGGGAAAAGTGAAATAGGTCATTGAAGGAGTTGATATAAGATGGATGGACTAGATTGTCTTAGGGTTTAGAGTGTATTTCATACTAGTAGAGCTAGAAAAACTCTGCCATGAGAACAAAGTATAAACAGAACAAGAAAAGCTAGAAAGCTCGAGTAGAAAATAATGCTATAACTGAAGATCACACTGAAGGAAAATAATAATTGTTGGAGAAAAAGGGTTAAGAAATAATGCAATTTATAAGAAAGTGAAGGTTTAAAGCAAGTTTTTTTTTTTAAAGGTGACTACGACATATCAATAATAAAATAGTCTACCTTTCAAGTTTTTTAAATTTATTTTTATTGTTTAATTTATTGGGGTGACACTGGTTAGCAACAATTACATAGCTTCCAGGAGTACAATTCTACATTACATTGTCTATACATTGCATTATGTGCTCACTACCCAGAGTCAGTTCTCTTTCCATCACCATATATTTAGCTCCCCCTCCCTACTCCCCTCCACACTTTCCCACCTCCTCTCCCCTCTTACCCTCAGGTAACCACTAAACTACTGACTGTGTCCACGTGTTTTTGTTTCTTTGTTGCTTTCAGTTTTTAAGTGAGGTCATATGTTTCTTGATTCTTTCAGTCTGACTTATTTCACTTAATAGATGGTTTCAAGGTTCAAATTTTAAGCATATATAACTTACATTATTCTTTTCTCTGTGGGAAAAACACATCATGGAGTATCAGCACAGTGTATGAGCAAGTTTTAATTCCTACAACTGCTAATAAATCTTGTTTAAGAAATAAGCTGGAACAGCTACTTTTTTTTTATTATAAACTGTGTAATTAGGAAAGTGAGAATTTATTTTTTCCTTTATTTAACATATACTAAAAAATTCCTCTCCACTGTAGCTTCACTGGCCTCTAGGCAGGATTCCTTGGCCTAAAATGAAATAAAAAGGCCCTATGTTCATATCCACACTCATCTGGCTCAGGGTTTTATTAAGAAAAAGTAGCATAAAATAAAAATATTAAAAATATTTGAAAAATCTGTAATTGGAGCTCAAGGTCAAGAAGAAAAGTAACATTGGTTCACCTTGCCTCAGGGCAGTAACCTTGGCAAAGGACTTTGATTCGAAATTGGTTAATGGGTTCCAGGGAATGAAGGAATAGTTACAAGTATAATGTGCATTTTTGGGAAAAAGAAACTAGTGGACATGTTTAACCTTCAATTTTGCCTTCTATAAGGTTGAAGTCAAACAGATTAGGACCGTATGGAATTAAGAAAGGCTTATTTTTCTCCACGAGGGCAAATTTCTCACACTAGCTCTTCCCCAGGCACATAATTTACTCTGTACTGGAAGATTCTTAATTGTTTTGGAAAACACTTAATACCTACTTACTACCAAAACCTTCAGGAGGCAACATAAGATGAATGAACTTCAAAACACAGTTTCTATTTCTTTCTCGGGGCAGAAAAGGACATCAAGATATCCTTGTTTAACAACCATCATCTACCTGAGTATTTACCATGTGCCAAGTAAATGCTTGACATTTTACAAACACCATCTGATTTAAGCCTCCTAACAGTCTTACAGGCTATGTAGTATCATCAGGTAAAGAAACATGCAAAGTCAAGTATTAGGCCAAGTTCACAGAGCTAGGAGGTGGCAGAGTTTTATGTTGAAACAATGTCTGTTTTTTTTACAAATCCCACACTCTTTTCTACCACTCAGTCTAAACAATCGGGAAGAATTTCTTAAAATTTATTACAAAGAGAGTCAAGTTTAAAGAAGTGTTTTTTAAAAAAGGGAACTAAAATAGTTTTTAAAATGTTGATAATTAAATACAAATACAGATTTATTCAAACTCAAACGTACATTATCCACAGACTCATTGTAAAATATACTAAGACAAACACAGATAGGGACAGAGAGCAGAAATACTTTTAAGTCAGAAGCAAGCCCAACTTCAAGTGATGGGAGGTGGTTATGGAATTTAGGGACAACATGAGCTTATTAGAAAGCAAACAGGTCATGTGCTAGAGGCATCAAGAACCCAAAGATAGGGGAAGCGGGATGGCTCAGTGGGTTAAGCGCTCACTTTGCAGCACTGGGAACTGGGGATCAAATCCCGGCCCCAACCAGTGCGGACCCATATGCTGAACTGGGGAGTGCCCCCAGTTCAGTTCTCTCTCTGTCTCTGTATCTCTCTCTCTCTGTAAAAAAAAATGTTTAAAAAAAAAAAATTCAAAGATAGGAGGGAACGAACAATGGTTTGCAGAAAACCAGTTAGGCAGTGAAATTCACTGACAGTTTCATTCAGTAGAAATACTATATAAACCTATGAAAAATAAATAAGTAAATAAAAAGTGCTACAAGCAGCAAAGCTAAAGTGAATGTAGAATCGGAAGGGCAGACTTTTCACATCAGCCCTAGTAGCCAAATCATTTTTACATGAGCTGATATCATGAAAATACAGATTGCCCATATTTAGAAAAGCTCAAAGCAGGCAGGAATACTTCCAGACTCCTGCTGTAATATCAGGAGATGTCAATCACCACTATTGTTTTTGCACCGTGCTTGGTAGACAGAATAAAGCTGCTATTATAATGAGTTTATCCTGGATGGGTCCCAGCGTATGAAATAAAACAATACTATTATAAGTTGGTTCTGCACTTTGTCATGGAGCTATACACCAAGTTCTCAACCAGTGGCCCCTGCCCCCTCCCCAAGAGGACGTTTGGCGTGTCTGAGAGCTTCTGATTGTTTCAAGAGGAGGGAGGGGTGCTATTGGCAGCTAGTGGGTGGAATCATCCTACAGTTCAGTGAACAGGCCCCCACAACAAAAAATCATCAAGCCCAAAACGTCTGTACTGTGGAGTCTGGACCAGAGCAGGCTGCTGCATTTGTAGCCTGAGGGGTGGTTTTGCTCACCCCCTTTTCAGAGCTCCCCACTCTCCCAAACACAGATTCTCAGGGATCGTAGCTCCTGGTACAGAGGTCATCAGGCCTAGAATGTGAACCACATAGAAATGGCATTAGTTATCATTCTTTTCACTTAAAACAACAAATCATTCTGTAGCTTAGATATTAGGTCCCGTAATGTCACTGGTATCCCCGAACTTTTCTGACATCCCCCTAAACCTAGGCCCTTTGGCGTCCGGCTTTCAGGCTGGGTTTCTCCAACAGCAGAGCAAAACACTTGGGGAATGAGGCGTTTTCATACGTCATTTATTTAGTCTACATGAGCAATTTTACTCTTTAAGGACGGGGAGGTATCAGATTCCCAGAAGCTGAAAATCGAACCCAGAGTATTTGTCCACTGGGGAAGTTAATCACTTTGAGTTTACTTATAAGGATAAGACAAGGGAGAGGGTGGTGGAAAGCCCCGATCTGGCAGATTTTCTACTGCTGGAGCCTCCACGACCTTGGCTGGTTCCCTCCTGAAGGAGAATTGCCGTCCGCGGTGCACAGGGTACGTCGGGGCGGCGGGGGCTCTTTCCCGACGGGACGGCCTGCGGCCGTCCTCTCGGCACCGTAAGTCTCCTTTCCTAACTTGTAATCATTTCTGGAAACTGCGAGGTCCCGACGCGGGGAGAGGGGCAGGAGCGGCGGGAGCGGCCGGGTGGGCGGGAAGCGGCAGGAAGAGGCGGGACTCCTGTCTTTTGTCTTTCGGTCTGTGAGCCCTGAGCGGTGGCCCAGACGCCCACCCTCCTGCCAGACGCCCCCGGCACTTCCGAGCCGGTCCGAGAACTCGCCGGGCGCGCCGGGCGGGGCGGGGCGGGGCGGGCGGGGCTCGAGCAGGCCACGCCCCCAGAGGGTCTTTTAAAGGTGCCGGCACGCGCTTGGTCCCGGGTCCCGGACGCTCCGCGCTCCCTCTAAGCCAGCCTCGCCAGCTCCGCCCGCGGTGCGTGCTCCTACCTCCGACTCGAGTGAGTAGCGGTGCCGGGGGCGGCTCCGCCAACCCCGGGCGCGGGAGGTTCCCACAGCCTCCCGGGGGCCCCACGCCGCCCTGGCGGCGCCCCCTATCTCCTCTGACATCCCGATCGCAGACCCCATTGAAGCTTCCAGCCACCTCCTCACCCTTGCTCCCCGGTTGCCCCCACTCCCGTCCGCAGAGCTGCCCGGCTCCCCGCGGCCGCCGCGGCTTTGTCCTCGGACCCTGGGCTCGCGGGGCAGATAAATAATCGTGCGTGACCTCCGTGCCAGTTTGTCCCTACAGGTTTTCCGGGAGAGAGGCGGGGTCGGGAGTTTCGCGTGGCTGCTAAGCCGCCCTTTACTAGCCTGGGCCCCTCCTCGGAGGCCGGTCCCCTCTCCGCGGAGGGGCGGGAGGGGGGTCTCTGCCCCGGAGTGTGGTGCGCACCGAGGGGCGACCTTCCCAGTGGCTGGTTTGGGACTCGGGCTGAGACCGCCCGCACACCCATAATCCCTCCCCCGCTGCGGTGCAGAGCCCCCGGCGTCCCCATTGTTTGGTGGTCTCTGCCCACCAAGCACCGAACCGAAGTGTTGACTGTTGAGGGAACAGCAGAGAAGCGTCAGCTCGATCATTCCTAGCGTTTTCCGGAACTTTCTATTATTCAGGTACGAATAGGAAAGCAAGAGTGCTTGGTTGTGAAATTTCGCAGCTGGTCTTTTGAAAATCATATCGTGGGTTCCGAAGTTCCACGTAGGCAACCCCGGGGGAGGGGGCTTTGTAAGCCGCGAGACACTCACCTCAGCGTCCCCACCCCCACCCCAAGCCAGGACGTTTACATAACGATATTTGTTTAAATGGTTACCAGAATGTTTATCCTCTTTTATTTGCAACCTGCAGACCAAGTACATTTTCATTTTACAAATGCTTTTTATTTGGGGTAACATTTTATATTCCGAAAGTAAGAACGGTCTCTAGTTCTTAACTTTTCTGACTAACCTGTTGTAAAGCTCTACCTGCATAATACCAGGAATTCAAATAGGACAACCACAGAGTTGTCTGTAATTTGACTCAAAATTTTCAGGAAAGAGATGGGCAATAGATCCCAAAAGGGTGAATCTCATGTAATATCAAAACTGCATACCAAGCTATAATCAATTTTATCAAATCCTCCATGGTCTCCCTGGACAATCATCTTGGTCATTTACTCTTTCCTCTTGATTGTCACTGACACTTTACCAGTATTTGTCAAGGTTCTTTCTACTCAGCACTCTTGTTTCTTTTGCTCTGTTAGAGTGAAATTAGGTAGGTCTGCCTCCCATGATTCCTTGAAACTCACAGTGCTTGCTTGGGTGCCTAAAACACGGTTGGGCCAGAGCCAACATGGGTTAATTGATTGAATGAAGGAAGGAAGGAGTAAGGTTGCAATTGTGGTGAGCAAAGATTTAATTGGACTCAAGCTATATATACATTAGCAAATCTGATCTAAAGTTTCTATAATAAGTATTTAATGGATTCTTCCAATTGTATTCAACAAATATTGACCTGCTCATTGGATCTCTGTCCTCATTAAATGGCCAAATCATGGCATGGTTAGAAGAGTAGGACTGAAGCTAGTGGATCCAAATTCACATACCAGCTCAAGCACACATTGGTCTGATGATCTTGGACAAGTTGCTCTCCGACCTCAGATACTTCATCTTGTTTAATATCACAGACTTTTCAGGGCTGTCATAAGACATATGCAAGGGGAGACCAAAAAAAGGAATTGGAATTTATTTGTAAAAAATTGTGTGTGTATTCTTACATGTGTAAAATTCAGTCACCTTCAAAGTACTCTCTGTTTGATGCAATACACCTAACAAGACGCTTTTTCCGCTGCTCAAAACAGTTTTTGAAGTCACCGATTTTGATGCCATTTTAGTGTTTCTGCCGTTTTTCTTGTTTCACCTCTTTCACATTTGCAGAACATTTCTCTTCAAGGACATTTTTTATCCAGGAAAAAAAGGAAGTTGCTTGGGGTGAAATCAAGTGAATGGGAAGGGTGGGGCATGGGGGGTAATGCTGGTTTTGGTCAAAAACTGCTGAATACTCAGCATAGTGTGCACAGGTGCATTGTCATGCTGCATGTTGTTTATGTAAATCACTCATCAAGAAATAGACAAATGCATTGAAAACGTCTCCCAAAAAATTTTGCTGAAGCCAAGTACAACTTCTCACACAACCACCAGCTGGTGTACTGATGCAGATGGGTTCCTAGAACACTCACCTAGCTGGAGAGGCCTGTACTATAAGGGGTCTGCCCTCCAGAAAATAATTCTCTTTTTTGGGGGGTTGGTGGGGGGGGGATACTCACTCACACATAGCCCAGCCCAGCCTGAAGAGGTTCTACTGTGCTTAGTTGAATCTGTGTTGCTGGATGGGGCCTCCCTGGCCTCCCTTGGGACCTTGACGAGCTAGGCTAGTGCTACATAACTGTTTTTGTGTCGTGGACCTTCCTGGCAGTCTGGTGAAGCCTCTGGACCCCTTCTCAAAATGTTCATAAGTGCATGAAATACATGCTATGAGGTTCACCGATCCCCAGAATTTCAAGGAATCTGTGGACTCAGGATTCAGAACCCTGACTGAGGGCAGTTTTCTCAAACTGAATTGTGGAGGAGTTAAAAAATTTAAGTTTTGGGGAAGTCGAATGGCTCAGTGGGTTAAGCGCTCACTTTGCAGCCCTGGGGACCAAGGATCGAATCCCGGCCCCAGCCTGTGCAGACTCTTATGTTGAACTGGAGTGTGCTTCCCATGCGAGAGGCCCCAGTTCATGTCTTGCTCCCCAGTTGGGCCCCTGGCTTGAGGGGGGGGACATGCCTCCCATGTGGGAGGCTGCCAGCTCAGTTCCTTCCCTGTGTGCCCCCCTGTCCACCTGAGTGGAATAAAACCATGTTGAAGAACTGATGATGTACAACTATGGAGACCGCTCTGGGCCCTCCCCCTTCTCTCTGTCTCTCTCTCTCTCTGCCTCTGTTTCTCTCTGTCTCTGTCAGAAACAATAAAATCTTTAAAAAAAAGTTTAAGTTTTAGTGCTAAGTCATAGAAGGTGAACCAATAACAGTATATCGTGAATCATTTGTAAAGGATATCAGGTTCTTTGCTTTATTTGTTTACTATCTCATTGTGCCAACAGTGCTACTAATTGTCCTTGACTCATACAGAGAAGACACATATCATGTAGTACATTAGGACCAAAGGACTTCCCAGTTCACTATAGGAAAAAACATTTCATGGTGGCCTCTCTCTCAAAAGAGAAGAGTGAAGAGAGAGTTGAATCCTCATCCAGCACACAGCAGTACAGGAAATACCAATTTAAAAAGAACCTGGGCCAGAGACAGAGAATCCAGTACTATATTTGTGTTGCTTGTAGTAGTTTAGTTTTAGTGAAACATCAGTCAGATAAACTCAGTGTAGTTCATTTGAAATTTATTGATTTTTTTTAAGTGATATTAATTTTTAAGTTGAATTGATCATTGTATTTTGGTTTCACAGTTGTAAGCCACTTAATATCTCTATGCCTCAGCTTTTCCACCCATAGAATGGGGATAATGGTAATGCCTACTTCAGCTTTTATGAAGATTAAATAAGTTACTACAAGTAAACTACTTACCATAAGTAAAGCATATCATAAGCTTTATGTAAGTAAATAATATTACAAGTAAATAATAATGTATAATGTGATTACTTTTACATATTGTATGCAAGCAGTATTGTAAATGTTTTGCATATATTTAGTCTCAAAACTGCCTTATGATATATAAATAAATAAGCATTATTTACGTTTTCAAAATGAGAAAACTAGCATATCCAATAACCAACCTAAGATCATTTGGCAAATTAACGGTAGTTTTGGCGTATAAACCGTGGTCTGACTCTATGTAAAATCACGCAAACATTAAATTGGATAATTAAATACCTTGTAGTTGACACTAATTGTGAATTGCTATGGCAGATGATGGAGGTCAGAGTCACCAAGTTCATGGCATAGTTGCATTCTAATTACAATATGTGATTTGGTGGTATCCAAATCTCTGTCAAGGATTTTGCTGTGCTCCAAGTTGAAGATGTAAGTGGTAAGTAACAAGGTACAGAATTAGTAATGAATGGTGAAGCTGAGTTGAACACAGGAGAGCTTACTAGGTAGAAGGGAGGTTTCCCTCTGTAGTGAGGAAACATATAGGTTAGAGAGGAGTGGTAGAGAGCTTTTGATTGAAAGTAAGTTTGGATGTGAGATTGGCACCTAGAGGACAGTTTAACTACTGGTAGGATGGATGAAGACTGGGCAGAAAGCAAGGTGTTCCTGTATGCAAGTAGTTTGGTAACTCAGATTAATAAATGTCAGGTGATTTGATGGTCTCAGCCCTTAAATCAGATACAGGAGTTTTGGGGACAGCTTGTGGTTTTGGAGTTGAATAGACAAGTAGGTGGAGCTTGGATTTGCTCTGGAGGTCAGTGACCTCAGTCAGTCACCTAATGGCTGAACTTGTAGCCATTCAGACCCAGTAGCATGCCTGAAAGAAGAGGAAACCAGCGTTTGTGGAGCACAGGCTCTTTGCCAGGTACTTTACCAACGTTATCTCAGTAACTCCTTACAACCACCCGATGGGAGAATTCTCATTGATTTCCAAGTTATAACTGAGGAAGTTGAGGCTCAGAGGTTAAGAAGCTTGGCCAAGATCACAGAGCTGATAACTGACTTCCAAACTTTGTCCGTCTGATTCTAAGTGTCACGGGCTTTCTCTTGTACCGGGAACATCTTAGAGGTAGCATGGGGGGTGCAGTTTCCATGGCAGACATTAGTAACCGCCATAACCTTTCATGCACAACCTTGATTGAACTTCAGAATCTCTCAGTATAGTTCCAGGCACCCACTGTCAGTGGATCTATAAGATGAAACCGTTTTTGCCTCCCTGAATAAACAGACCATGCAGAGCCCTTTTTACACGCCTCTGCACCCTTGTTTGTGTTAGATTACTATTGTTGTTTACATATTTCTACCACCACAGCAGAGCTTGAGAAACAGGCTCCTATTCTTATAGCCCTTTCATCCTTAGCTCCTAACCCAGAATAAGGCTTATAAAAGGTTGAGTTAATACATTTATATAAAGATGTATATTGTACATTGTTTATTAGCTGCCATTACCCTAGAAAAACTATGTGAGATAAAGAAATGAAGTCAGGAGTTAGCAGGGTGAGGGAGGGAGGTGAGCTAGTTGCCTTGATGGGAGGGATTAGGGACATAAGGAATGGACATATGAAATAGGTAAGGGAAGATGAGTATTGATAACAAAAATTGAACATTGCTAAATATTGATGATAAAGGCTACAAATAATTCAGTGCTTACTATAAACATTTTCTCATTTCATTTTTTAACAACTTTATAAGAAAGGTACGGTTATCTTCATTTTACACACGAGGGAAATGAGGCTCTGTTGGCTCCAAAATGCATGCCTTTAATCCACCCTTAGCCTGAGCTGTCTTAAAGGCCAGCTTGAGTATTTGGCTTTGTAGAAGGAGCGAAATAGAACATGGAGCTGATCACTAAGACACAGAGTATCCTTGGTTCATGGTATTCGCGTAGATAAGGGAAGTAGACTCAGCAGGTAATTCGGGTAGCAGCAGAAAAAATTTTTAAGTGGGCATTGAGTAAAGCTTAATTTCTAGTTAACAACAGCCCTCAAACTCTGGCCGTGTTAAAAAACCACTATAATTGGGAACATTCTACTAATTTACATATTCATTAACAGGTGACTACCTCCGGATGGGGCTCAAAATGAAACTGGTTAATATTAATTTCTGCCTTTTGGGAAATTGGATTGTAACCTGGTTGTAGTGTAATAACAAAGCTCTGTATGTGGTAATAAAATGTCAGTGCTTCTGGAAGCATTTAGAATCTGAGATTATAGACAGATTCACTCCAAACCTTTGGTATCAGAGTGAATCACTTAAACTGCAAGTTGCGACATGTAGACTCGAAATCATGGATTCAAAATAAGACAGTAAACGTAGCATAGGTGGTATGAGAATGACTCATTTTGTGGCTGTAGTTGGTTATCTAGAGAATGAGGTCATTTTACCACAAGGTGACTCAGAATTAGACACTATAGTGATTTTCTTGTAGGGGTAGGTCTTATGAATTTGGGTGGAGTCTTTGGCTAGGGAGAAGCAGCAAAGAAAAATTGTACATAGGTGTTCGGTTGTAAACCAAACATTTTAATCTAACTCAGTAGATAAGTCCTAGTGGTGGAACTCTTAGACACCGAAAACCAGAAAACAAGACAGAAAGAATAAGCCTGTGTTTGGCCTCTTCTGCGAGGTGTGCGTGAAGTGGAGTTTTATTTCTCCTCTTACTACCCTGTAAATTAATGCATAGGACCAGGGAGAGGCACTCAGCCCAGATTGCTCAGTGCAAACCCAGTTTGCTGTGATTAATGTCAGCTGTTGTGAAGTTGTGCAGCCAAATGCATGTATGAAAAATGAAGTCTTGGGTTTGTGTTTTTATATGCACAGCAATGCCAAGAGTGACAGAAATGGAAGATTATCACACTTTCTCCTGCCAAATGCAGGAAATGTCCATAGGAATTCACCCTAAAAGTATAAATTAGAACTTCATTTGTTAGTCAACACAAGTGGATCCATCAACACAAGTGGAACCATTGTTAGACTTGCAGTGTGTTGTGATGTCCCAGAAAAAGGTTTATGAGTGACTAATCAGGTAAGCATTTTCTTTGCCCTGTCTGTCGCTCTGAGCTTTGTTCTGTAGTCAGTGGGTTTTCTTACTGGAGAACTGACGCAGGGTCTACAGCAGGAGTGTCCAACCTTCTGGCTTCCCTGGGCCACATTGGAAGAAGAATTGTCTTGGGCCACCCATAAAACACACTAACAATAGCTAATGAGCTAATACAGTGTTGCAGAAAAATCTCATAATGTCTTAAGAATGTGTGTAGGGCCTCCTTCAAAGCCATCCTGGGCCACAGATTGGACATGCCTGGTCTACAGTATGACATGCCTCCTCCATCAAACTAAGTTCCTGCAGGTCTGCCAAGACAGTCATTTGCTTTTTTTCTTCTTCACAGTATCTAAGAGGAAGAGAGGGCTCCTGTTTTATAGGTAAGGAACTTACCTGTTTTACAGATAAGCCCAAGGTTGCACAGACGGTAGAATAGTTGAGTTAACCTAGGTACATCTAAACCAACTAATTCTTTCCTTCCTGTCTCTTCCTCCCTCTCTCCGTCTTTCTTTCCCTCCTTTCCATTGTGAGATATTTCAGACATACAAAATAGAAAATAGAAGGAACACCCAACTACACACTATCCAGCTTAGAAAAACAAAACATCAGTCCAGCTCCAGCTTTCTGAGGATGCTTTCTCTTTTGTCTGCTGGAACCACAGAGAGGGTTATTCAGAAATCCTTACGAAGGCTTTTAAACTAGGTGGAACTTTAAAAAGTAAATGACTTGGAAATTTTACTTGGAATCCAAAAATGTGGCAAAGAGAAGTAGGACGGTGCCACCTTTGTCTTGAGAAGCGTAAGATCTAATTGGGGCTTGTACTGACGGGTTGAAATGGGAAGGACTCTTTAAAACAATAGAAATGAAACATTTTGAAATATGCCAAGTACTCTGTTTGATGGGGTGGGGAATATAGCCATGTGTTCCCTTCCCTGAGGGGAAGGAGCGTGTAATAGAGTCAGCAGAAAGTTATAGAATGTGATAGGTGTTTCCTGAAGAGGCACGTTCACATGTGGCAGTGTGATATACAACAGAAATTAGACCTGACTTACAGGAAGTAGGTGTAAGTAACCCTGAGTTACATACCGTATTTTCCGGCGTATAAGACGACCGGGCGTAGAAGACGACCCCCTAATTTTACAGTTAAAACATAGGTTTAGGCCTATATTCGCTGTATAAGACTACAGCCTCGGAAGTGGGGGGTAGTCTTTTTTATTTATTTATTTATTTATTTATTTATTTATTTGAACTGAACTGGGGGCCTCACTGCATTCGGGAAGCACTCCCCAGTTCAGCATGTGGGTCCACCTGGGCCAGAGCAGGAACTCGATCCTCGGTCCCCGGGGCTTTCAAAGCCAGCACTTAACCCGCTGAGCCATCCCGGCTTTCCCGGGGTAGTCTTATACAGCGAATATAGGCCTAAACCTATGTTTTAACTGTAAAATTAGGGGGTCGTCTTCTACGCCCGGTCATCTTATACGCTGGAAAATACGGTAAAGAAATGGAAGGGACTCTCCTCTTTTAAGAAGTCCACTTTGCCGTTTAGTAGAGAATAATGAAGGGAAGCATTCATTTAAAAAAATGTACTTTTAAATGTCATTCATAAACAACCCCGGATAGCGTAAGTCTTGATAGAAATCTGGCTTCTTATTGGTAATTGGTCCAAAGTAAATATGTGTGCAAATGTAAGCTACCTGGTTGACATTAAACAACACAATTTCTAATATGATGGGGAAATGCCTAGACAATAACAAAATACTTCAAGAGCCTGCTGAGCTATTAATTCTTGGGATCCAGTTTTATGTAATTATAACATCATTACCTGGTGTTGGGGTTCCTCGGGGAACATGAGGGTACGTCCAGCAGATGTTTAATGCGTACTTGAGCCTCTGCTCCAGAACCCGGGTAACTTTGGAGCCACTGGGTGAAGTCAGTATCCCTAATTGCAAACACAAGCTGATGCCAAGGCTTGTGTCGGGTCTTCAGTCCTGCTCGGGTTTCATTGTGGTTTTAAACAGTGGAGCACCTGTCTCCAGGGACGGGAATAAGAGATTTATACAACTACTAAAGGAAAGCTTGCAAACATACTTTGTTGTTGCTAGCTACCGATCCTGTATGGATGCCGTCACAGTAGCCTGGTAACACTTGTGGGACCCTGGGATTGCTTTGTTCTTGTCTGAATAAGTAAATAAGTAGGCTTATTGCAAGTTGAGACTGATAATTTAGTGATAACTAGTCATATCAGTTAGGGTGTGTGTGTGTGTGTGTGTGTTTCTTTGTTTCAGGGAACAGGAGCTCCATCTTCAAGTGACTTAAAAAGGGGATTGGTTCACGTAACTTAAGAGTATAGGATGAAACCAGGCACAGCTACGAAGTGTCTACACCTAGCCTCTCCATCTTTCTGTTTTCTTGTGTGCTGGCTTCATTCTTAGTTGTTTTTTGTTTTTTTTCTTACAGTGGCTAGACAGCTGCTAGCACAGTTTGAAACCAAAGCCCCAGGTATACCTTGCACCTAACTGGCTTGGGTCACATGCCCATTCCTAAACCAGTCACTAGAGCAGAATGGAGAATGCAGTGACCACCTGGTCACCATGACTGAGTCACAAGCCCAGCACTGGGGTTGAAAGTAGAGTCAATACCTTTTAAACCAATGCTTTTCAAACTGTCTGTGGTAAAGGACCATTTTTTAATTTAATTTCCAAGTACAGATTGATTGTCTGAGCCTACGCTCTTCAACTCAGTTGAGTGCATTGCGCATGCTCTTGATTGTTGGTTGTGGCAGAGACTTGTATAGAAGTTTCTAAATGCTTGCCTACATTGTGCCTTAAATTGGTGGCAAGCCTGGTGGTGGACCATCACCAGGAGACAACATTTCAGAAGTACTTCTCTAAACCACATGGACTGTGACACAGGTGGGTGCTTCCCTAAAGAAAATCTGGGGAAGCATTAACCAGAAGAGGGATGAGGGAATGCTGTGTGCCAGGGAGATGCCCAACACAGTGATTCACTCCATAAATCATTTGTTTGGAAGGCCTCATCACAGCGTTCAGGAAGTCTTCGGGTTCTGGAAATCTTACTATTGTAGGATGGGAATTTACGACCCTCCTGTTTAAGGACTGGCAATTCCTCAGTCTGGTTTAGCAGCCCTCCTTTTCCCTTTTTTCTAACCAGGCTTGAGTTCGTAAGGAGGTCTCAGCTTTCTTAACCAGCTGTTTCCTAGAGAGCCTGGCCTCTCCTACAAGACCTCACAGACAAGGGCTGCAAATACCACTCATGTGAGGGAAGTCTGAAAATGAGGGTGGGGTAAAAAGGAATTCTTGCACTGTGTTTTTAGACTCCACTGCACTTTCCATTGGCCGCACAGAACTAAGCATTATGAACTCCGAGAAGGAGATTAGAACACATTGTACATCACAGCAAGGCAGCCGTGGGGATTTAACGTCCAGCTACCACCGCGCCTGGCCTCCCTGCTCAGAGACTGTTCTCACACTCCGTAAATGATTCACTGCGCTGGGAAGGGACGCTGGAAGTATGTACCTTATGGGCTGACAGCCCCTCCAACTGCTGACTAGAGGACCTTGGAATTAGTGAAGCACAGAAACTTAAGTGTAGCCATCTGGGTGGGTGTTTGTTGTGGTTACAGCAATGCTCTGTGCGTGCAGTTGCGCCTTTCACAGATACAACTATTCATGCTATAATCTCACATAGCTTAAGTAGACAGATATAAAACTTGTTCTTAAAGAGCAATGACAGTCTTCCTCCCTGACAAGTGTGTCATAGCTTGTGCATGTTATATGTTAAGAAATGGGTGGTGTTACAATGAATTAAACGTGTAATAAAAATCTCTACCCAAGTGGAAGTTCTTCAACTGAGTTTTTTAAAACCGTTCATTGTGACAGGGGCTGGGTGGGGGACCGTGTTTGCCTTTCCACTCTACTTCCTTAACCCTTGTGGATTCTAGCGGTGTGGTTTGTTTTGTGGCTGGTGACCTGTACTGTTCTACTGAATGCATGTCCTGGGTCCTGTAAGAGAAAAACTTGAGCACAACAGGCCAGCTTCCTCATGAAAGACTGTGATTTGGGAGACGAGCTGAGGTTATTTCGGATGATGCAGGCCTTTTACAGATGTGGTTGGAGTGTCTCATAGAGAATCAAAATCTGGGTTGGAGGGAAGCCGGGATGGCTCAGTGGGTTAAGCACTCACTTTGCAGTGCTGGGGACCTAGGATCGAATCCCGGCCCCGGCCCGTGCGGAACCATATGCTGAACTGGGGAGCTCCCTCAGTTCTGTTCTCTCTCTGTCTCTGTATCTCTCTCCTCTCTTCTCTGTCAAAAACAATTTAAAAAAAACAAACAATAAAAATAAATCTTAAAAAAAAAAAAATCTGGGTTGCTAGAATAGCTTAGTGGTTGAGCGCTCGCCTTGCAATTGTGAGGTGTTGGGTATGATTCCTGACCCTCGCCCGTTCTACCCCACATGCTGAACTGCAGCAAAACTGGAAAGCACTGGATGGCTCTGCACTGAAGGTTCTCGCCTCCCTTTGGGGAGGCCCCTGGTTCAGTTCCCACACTGCGCAGCCCCACAGCCACCTGTGTGGAATGAAACCCTGTCACAACTAATGATGTGCAACTATGGAGACTGCTCTGCCCTCCCCCCTGCTCGCTCGCTCGCTCGCTCGCTCCCTCCCTCCTCTCAAAGCAATAAAATACATCTTTAAAAAATAAAAACCTGCAGCTGTCCCTGGGTTTAAAAGCCCCTTAGGGAGCTCAGAGGCTCTGGGGACATCCTAATGAATCCCCTGTTCCTTCAGAATGCCCGTCTGGGGAGGTGGCAACAAGTGCGGGGCCTGTGGGAGGACCGTGTACCATGCAGAAGAGGTACAATGCGACGGGAGAAGCTTCCACCGCTGCTGCTTCCTGTGCAGTAAGTACCTCCCAGGGCTCAGTCGCGGACAGAATTTGTGTGTAAGAAGTTTCAATTTATTTAAGTGAAAAAATTGTTAACAAAGAGTATTCTAGAAGCTCAAGTGGTTCTTACTTGTCTCTTCTCCTAGACGTCATAAGTGCTCAGCCTAGCAGCAAGCACAGCAGGGTGACCCCTGATGCCTGTCCTTCTGTGTCCCCATAGCTCTCAGCCTCCATCTGGCCTTCACTGGGCTTTATTTATCTGTCTCCCCAGCTTCATTCCCTGAGCGCTTGGTGGAGTTTGTGGCCTGGCCCCTAGCACGTTGTGGGGCTTGGCTCTGATTACTGAGTGAGCGGAGGCTTCTCGCCCACCCTGCTCTCTCTTCCTGGCGGGGCTCCTTCTCTTTGAAACTGTGTTGTTTCCCAGAACATTATTAGTTCAAATTCAGATGTCTGGAAGCTTGGTTTTGCCAGAAGCTTAAATTCTGTATTTTTTCGTAGTGAATATTCAGAGTTACTTCTGGTTATTGATATCCTAGATTTGAGGGGGAACTTAGGATATGAAAACCCCACCGAGGCAAGTTGGGAGCTATAATACTATTTGCTTATAGATGGAAAAACTTCAGTGTCTGCCATGGACAGGAAGTAGGACATAAACAACACATGCCTGTATGCTTGAAACACAGTAAATACCTGGTAATGAGAAAAACAGAACAAGAGGGAAGCCTTCTCTCCCCTGCATATTTCCCCTAGTGACCACTGAGTCTTCAGTCTTAAAATAGGAGAGTAGCTGCTTCAGAAAATTCATTAATCACCTCATTCAAATGAGAAGTTTTCTTTAATGGATTTGTTACCCAAGGAACCCATTTATTCATGCTCTTATTTGCTATATCTATAGTTCTGTACTGTGAAAATTAGTTAGAAACTGCCTATGTTAAAAAGAAATTTGGTTACACTAAGAAATAATCTTCAGAACAAACTTCTCTAAAATTTTAGTTGTCTTTTCCCTCGAGGCAATTCAAGGTGTCTAGACATTTGCAGAGAACTAGAAATTGACAACAGAAAGTCACAACTACAAAGAATAAAAATATATGAATGTTTGCTATGTATGCCTCCATGACCACTACCAGTTCTCAAATTTGGTTTAACTATTTCTTCTCTTAGACATGTTTTTGTTTTTGTTTGTTTGTTTTGTGGGAATCTATTTTTCAGTAGCTTTGTAGCCAAGAGTATGTGAACACAGAGCAAAGGCAAATACTTTAGAAATTGTTCTTAGTTTCATCTAGATGAAGCCCTGATGTCTACACCATAATAAAGTCAGTGTTTCTGAAATGTCAAGTTCTTTTCTGGTCAGTTTTACTACTCCTTCCTAATATTTGTCTCTGCTGACCAAAGCCTTTTAAGAAAATAATTCAGAGTAGTTTGAATAGGGGTGAGGACTGGGGGTGGGACAGGTGGTTATACAGTGAAGTTTCCATATACTTAAATTTACTTTGGTTAGATATGCTTTTTGAAATCAGTTTTAATTAATTTATATTTATTCTGTCTGTTAAGGATGCTTATTCTTCAGCAGTGTGTGGTTTTAAATTTAACTATGTCTGTAAGCAAATGTATGTCAATACTTTAGTCACCAGAGTAAGTGACATCATTTTATTTGGGAAGACTTTAGTCTAAAATAGCAACTTCATAATTTACCTCTGTTTTCAGCCAGCCAGCTAGTTGTCTGTTCCTGTCCATCTCTCTCTTTCCTTCCACCTTGCATGTCTCCTCTTCTTTTAAATGTGGGAGGGGGAATCCCCTTTTCTACGACACTAATTTTGGATTTCCAGCTGTCCGATTATCCTACCATTGAGCTCCTGTACAATTTCTTTTTCTCAAGCTTACTTTTAGAAAGTGAAATAATGTCTGGTTAAAACATGATGACATTTGGCAGTTTTATGAAGTGGGATATGTGGAGATGTCTTGTGGCAAGAAATCCATCAAGAAGGAATGCATTCTCCTTTGGGACAGAAGGGAAAACGAATGCATACTTTAAACCACTTGATGATTTTCAAAGTTATCACTGCTGGAGAAGACTTTTTCTCTTCTAGACTAGTGATGAAAACTAGAATTCTGGATTCAAAATGGTTTTTACTCCCGTGGGGTGCTTTTGGGGAGATGGGGCTACAGAGGCAACTCTTCCCAAGGCTCTCAGCTACCCTTTTGTTGTTTATTAGGTTATAATTTCACAATATTTGGTATGAAGAGGCTGAAAAGATTTGAGTGTTGCAATTCAGAAGCAAAATGTTAGTTTTTTTTCTTTGTTCATAATTATAATTACAATTATGTTTGTTGTAATTACAGTTATAGCCACCTCAAACTTCTCTCCTTCCTGCCAGAAGCAAATCATACAGAGACTTCAGGATGTTAAAATCCTGAAATATTTCTGAAAAAACTGTCATATCCATGGGGGGGTGGGGGGGGCGGGCAAATAGTTATCAAATATAGCTGGCCAGTCACGGCTTTTGGGAAACCACAGAATAAACTAGGAATGTGTGAGAACCTGTGCCTTTACCATTTGTAAACCATGTGTCTGAGCCATCATTGTTCTCAGGAAAAAGGCATCTTTGGCACATTTTTAAATTCTAACTTTCCCTCCCCCCTCAGTGGTGTGCAGGAAAAATTTAGATAGCACAACAGTGGCAATTCATGATGAAGAGATCTACTGCAAATCCTGCTACGGAAAGAAGTATGGGCCAAAAGGCTATGGTTATGGCCAGGGCGCTGGCACACTCAACATGGACCGGGGTGAGAGGCTGGGCATCAAGCCGGAGAGGTGAGTTAGGACCATGCTTGTTACCTTCAGAAATGAGTTGTCTGGGGAAGCTGGGATGGCTCAGCGGGTTAAGCACTCGCTTTGTAGCCCTGAAGCCCAAGGATCAAATCCCGGGGTCAACCCATATGGACCCATATGCTGAACTGGGGTGTGCCCCCAGTTCGGTTCTTGCCGGGGCCTATGCGGGAGGCTCCCGGCCCAGTTCCTGCCCTGTGCAGCCCCGCGCCCACCTGTGGAGTGAAACTATATGGAAAACTAATACTGTCAACTATGGAGACTGCTCTGGGCCCTCCCCCTTCTCTCTGTCTCTATCTCTGTCAAAAAAACAATAAAATATATCTTTAGAAATGAGTTGTAACAATTTATGTTGCTTAATGAACAGGAATATGGGAGTTTTCAGATGTTTAGCTTAAATTAAATAAAGGACTCAGATTTTCTAGTATAAACTAGTGACTTTTCTTTAAGCTCAAAGTATTGACAGTTTTGGACCTAACAAAGTTTTTAGTGATTTCTCCAGTGATTTCTAGTCCTAATTTGAGAGCATTCTAAGGAGTATCAAGGAATCATGATATTCTCACTATCAAGTGGTTTAAATTTACTTCCAATCACAGCACTTTGGAGACCAGATATCATGAAATCAAATGCTAAAGACATGTGGTATCTGAATCATGAGATGCATTTCCCATGTGCAACTGCGTGGTCAGTGAAAACTCCTGTTTCATGTAAGAATATCTCTTCATCATGACATTACTTTTCTCTAACTTAAAATTACTTAAAAATGGGAAAAATTTCCTGATTTTGATTCTTTGAGACATTAATGTTAAATTTGAAAGCAGGGATATCCAACCTTTTGGCTTCCCTGGGGCTCATTGGAAGAATTGTCTTGGGCCACACATACAATACACTAACACTAATGATAGCTGATGAGCTAAAATAAATAAATAAATACATAAGTCTCAGTGTTTTTAAGAAAGTTTATGAATTTGTGTTGGAACCGCATTCGAAGCCATCTTAGGCTGCCTTTGGGCCCAGGATGGGACAAGCTTACTGTAAAAGTTTCAGTCCCAAAGTAGCAAGGTGTGAAGTCTGCTGAACTTCACTTATTATTTCATGACCAGGCTATATCATTTCTTCACTGGGAGTTTCCTCTTACTTTCTGTTTTTGACCCAATAATTTCCTTACTTGAATGCCACATTTTTTCACATCCATATTGTATTGAAGAGGCCAAAACTGGTGTAATACTCCAAAAAGAAGGCCCTGCCCTAGACAAAACCATTAATTATGCACTTCCTATAAGCTGGACACCATGTCATATAGTAACATACACTTTAGTGCAAGTACAATTTCTCATCTTTAGAACTAAAATAGCAAGAATTAAGTGATATGCCTAAAGTCGCACTGCTAGTTAATTATAGAGCCTGGAACATAACCTAGTGTAACTTCAATGCTTACAAATTTTGATCAAAATATATGGCAAATGTTTACATTTTAAAAAATTTAATTTTTTGTCATTAATCACCCTCAATTCAAACACACCCATCATTCTTGCCACTTTCTACAGCAGTTCTGGAAGTCCTCTTTCATGAGTGCCTTTAGCTGCGCTGTCGTGGCTGCCTCCATTCAGGGCACACATTGCTTCTGGTACAGCAATTTCTGTCAAATAAAAACAGTACGGTGTGTCCTCATCTACCTTGTGACTGTCACCAGATCTGGCACCATGCGACTTCTGGATCTTCCCGAGTCAAAATGACCATGAAAGGTAAACATTTTGAATCGATTCAGGACATGGAGGCAGCCACGACAGCTCATCTAAAGACACACATGAAAGAGGACTTCCAGAACTGCTTTAGAAAGTGGCCAGAACACTGGGATAAGGGTGTTTGAAGCGAGGGAGAATATTTTGAGGGAGATTAATGGCAATGTGTCTTTTGCTGTAATTTTTTTTTAATTTAAACATTCACCGTATTTTTTGATCCCACCATGATCTTAAACATGGCATGACTGAAATAACAATTATTGAGTGTCTGTTATTCAATGAACATTTATGTTCATTATATATAATCCTCAGTTACTCTGAGTTTAGGTATTTTTTTCTCTGTCTCATACATAGGACATTAAGGCTCAGGTCACACAGATAAGTGGCAGAGCCAGGGTTTGAACCTGTGTCCATTTGGCTCCCAAACATGTGCTCCTTCCACTGCAGTGTGTACCACCTTGAGGCCCACCTAGCACTGTTTTTTGGTTTTCTTCCTGGGTCGGTTTCCGAGCCGTGGAGCCTCGTTGTGCACTGTTGTGCTAGGGCCAGCTCATTCACTGCTACGTGCTGTCACTTGCAGCAGCCTGGCTGACCTTTGTCTTAGTTAAAGTTCATTGTTCTTGTTCTGCTGTCCTCTTCCAACTCATTAAAATCCACTCATTTCCCAAGATTTTATTTCAAACTTTTCAAAACATGTACTTGTACATCCTCCTCTAAACAAAACCAAATTCATCCATGACCCCAAAAGTAGGTCTGTTTGTGGCCATAGTTTTAAAGTCACAAAGACCTTCCACTTCCTCCTACTCCTTCAACAGTAACTGGCCAGCCCAGGTACAGGCCTGCCTCGACCCGGGCCCTTGCCGCCACCCCTCCTTTGCCTCCTCACATGCTGCTTATCTTTCAGGAGCAGTGTAGGGACTTCCTCACCAGGAAGCTGTTCTTACTGACTAAACTCTGGGAGCACTGAGGTCTGGACCACCCGTGTGGCACAGTCATGGGCACCAAACACTTTCCAAGGATTTCCAGGAGAGGCAGCCTGAGTGGGCAGGAACACTTTCATGGAGGCAGGCCTGCATTTTTCTGTTCAGGCTCACCAGTTTACTAAGCCTCTGTCCCTTCAGCAAACTGACATCCACGTTCCTGTTTCTTCATTGGTGACATGAGGTAACAGCTACCCTACAAAGTTGCTAGAAGGCACATGGGAGATAATCTGTATGAAGATCTTGTTAACACAGTCATGGACAGATTCGGAAATTTTTGTTGGGAAACTCGTAATTGGAAGTGTTGGATATCATTGTGAATAGCTTTTAAAGTTCACTTTTAAAAGTGAGTTACAGGAATTCCGGGATGGCTCAGTGGACCCATATGCTGAACTGGGGTGTGCTGCTCATTTGGGAGGCCCCAAGTTTGGTCCCCGCCTTGCATGTGCCCACATCCACCATGTCAAAAACTGATAATGTACAGCTGTGGAGACTGCTCTGGGCCCTCCCCCTTTTCTCTCTCTGTCTCTCTGTCAAACAATTAAAAAAAAAAGGGGTATGCATATAGATGTTATAAAAAGTTAAAAAAAGTAATGCCTCCAGTTGAGACAAGTAGAAAAATCAATACTATGAATGGTGCTTTGAATTGGTATTTGTTGCTCAGAATAAAATTTTCATATCAAACATGGTAAAAAAAATGCTGTGTAGTATTTTTCCATTGGAAAAATTGATACTGTATTTTTCGGTCCATAAGACACATTTTTTCCCCCCAAAAAAAGTGGAGGGAAAAGTGTGTGTCTTATGGAGCGACTACTGCAAAGAAGAGTGCACGTTGGGGACCTTAATGATGCTGTGGGGAAGCCTGCAGCCAGACCAGAAAGCAGGGACTGCATGGAAGGAGAGCGGGTCCAGGCAGGTCAGGTGCATCTTATGGAGCGAAAAATACGGTAATCAGTTACCATGTGCTGAGCGCTAACTGTTGTTATACTTTTTCTGCTCAACTAACATAAGGTTCTAGAAGGGCCTTTAAATCTACTCAAAGCCCAGACTAGTGTTTTGCATAGTAGGTGTACCTATGTAGTGAATAGAAAAAAATTTACAGAGAGCAAGGAAAATATGGTGACCGCTAATAGTGACAAAAATACCACTTAATCCAGAGAAAAAGATAAATAGATCACATAGTAATAGACAAATTTTCTAAAATATTTTCTCACAAAGTGGTATATTCACACTTTCCCCTATTGAGGATACAGTAGATTTTCAGTTAACTGGAACTCAAGTACAGCTGGTTGCTGGAACTCAAGCAACCAGCACAGTTGCTTGAGTTCCAGTTAACAAAGAATCTACTTACATTTATCCAGCATCTGCCAATCCCCAGGGGAGCCCGTTCATTGAGTCTACTATGTTATATTGTGAAATTAATTTGTAGAACACATTTAACATTCTTAATCATAGACTAAGTCAACTGACCTTTACCTGCTTAAGTTAACATTGATTTTTCAGTCTTGTGTGAAGTCAAAAGCTAGATGTGATTCTAGAGGTACTTATATGACTAGGGTAAAAATATGTGCTATGATAGTTTTATGAAGAATAGCATAGTTTAGTGGAGAGGCGAGCACTAAGGATTAAATGGATTTTGATGAGTTTAGACTTAGGACAAGTTTGGGTCTTTTAACAATAACAAGCCCGTAAATAGGTTAAAGTAATAATTCTGGCCAGCACTTAAGATTAATTTCTTCTTTCCCCTCTGCTGGCCATGAGACCTCCAGCCATGAGATGGTGTAGCATTTCCCAGTTCCATGGTGCTTGCCTTATTGTCTTAGAAGGGCTCTGCGGAAAATCTTGCCTAATTTATTAATACTTTTCTCCTTTCTATAAGTGTTCAACCTCACAGGCCTACAACAAATCCAAACACTTCTAAATTTGCTCAGAAATACGGAGGTGCTGAGAAGTGTTCCAGATGTGGAGATTCCGTCTATGCTGCCGAGAAGATCATTGGAGCGGGAAAGGTGAAGTGCTGATGACAGTGAATGGCCACTCTGCACCCTTTCTCCCTTTAACCCCCCACATCCCACGCAGACACTCTTGTCTTACCAAAAAACGCCTTCGATTAAACTTCTTAACTGCTTTTCCATCTGAATCACTCATTTTTTGAAGCGCTACCCTTATTGACAGATCACATCTCTGTCCCAGGGTTGTCCATTCTTTTGGCTTCCCTGGGCCACATTGGAAGAACTGTCTTAGGCCACACATGAAATACACTAGCACTAACAGTAGCTGATGAGGTAAAAACAGGCAAGAAAGTCTCATAATGCTTTAAGAAAGTTTACGAATTTGTGTTGGGCCACATTCACAGTCGTCCCGCACTGCATGTGGCTCGTGGGCTGCGGGCTGGACAAGCTTGGTCTAAGAGAAACTTGTTTTCACCGGGTGCTTCTGAAAGTTGTTAACCAAAAAGGCTGGGCTGTTAACAAATCTGGACTCTGCAGGTTATTTCATGTAATGAAAAAAAATAAAATAAAGCAGTGAGCCAGAGTCAGGTCGCCTGGTACGAATTGGGTGGGTGCTCTCAGCCATGAGGGGCAGTCTTTAAAGGTGCGCACTGGGGCTGCAAAGGGTTCTGATTGCGTTGAGGAAGATGGCCCTTCAGCTGTACAGCTCCCAGCCCATGTCTTCTATGAATGGAGTCTGCACTCAGCCCTTTCGTAGGTGACCAAGAAAGTAGATCGTGGGGGCTCAGACCCAGCCCTCTGGTTGGCCTGAGCCACAGCAGTGTCTATGTTGTGCTGCAGGAACCGGCTCTCACAGACTCACCCTCTTGTCTCTTCCAGCCCTGGCACAAAAACTGCTTCCGATGTGCCAAGTGTGGGAAGAGCCTCGAATCAACAACTCTGACTGAGAAAGAAGGTGAAATCTATTGTAAAGGTAAAATGAACTTCAGTCATTGCTATCCATATGAATACCCACACTGGCTATTGGTTCATGAAATATCCCCGGTATTTAAAAAAAAAGGACAAAGTACTCTGAAAAAATGGGGAAAAGGAGGGATGTAGTGTCACTGGCTATCTGAAAATAAAGATCTACAGATGGCTTACAGAGGATACAGAACCACAGAACAATTTTACATGATACATTAAAGTTTCTGATCACTTAAAACTTCCCTACCAATAAAAACAGATAAAAACCCCATGACAAAAGCCTTCATGTTTGAAGCAAAGCTTATAAGCTTTATATCTAGCATACAAAATAATACAGATATGTAACTTGCCTGGCCTGATTTTCATGTTCATAACTCAGTGGGACCTGGAGCTGAACACTGTGAAACCAGAATGCTGGGACTTGGCCTTTGCAGCTACGTTAAATACCAGGCACAGTTTACATCTTAAATGGAGCTCTTCTTGGCATAGCCAACAATTTGTTTCTAATTTTTGGGGGGAGTCTGTTGTTGCATGGGTCTTAAGCAATGCTAGCAAAGCTGAGCGCACTTGCACTGACACTTGCTTTTCTTTTGCAGGATGCTATGCGAAGAACTTCGGGCCCAAGGGATTTGGCTATGGCCAAGGAGCAGGCGCCCTGGTTCACGCTCAGTAAAGGTGTAGACCCAGAACCAAGATCACACACTGAGAAGCTCCACATAATCCAGGCACAGATCATCCTAACACGAAACTACTGTGAAATCCTCCCAGCACTTACCTACTGGATGTTGCCCTGTACTCGGATAGGCTGGCTGACTAGTCGGAAGAGAGCATTGTATCCTCTTGCTTTATTCATCAGCATTTTCAAGAACCGTTTCTTTTACATTTTAAATAAAACTGCAGCTTGATTGGGTGTTCAGTGTCTTTCCGTTAATATTTTGGAAGAGCTGCTGTGATTTCAGTTAGTGGGAAATCCTTTAGGTCCCAACTTGAATTTTATTAGTTAAAAGGGAATTCATCCTGTTATCTATCCAGTTGACTCATTAGGTTGATGTTTGCATGACAGCTGCTGGAAAAGAGGTTTTTTTTTGTTTTTAAGATGGCAGATATGCCTCAAGAGTGAGTTACTAGGCAACAGGCCTCACCATTCTGACTCCTCAGAGCTGGCTTCAAAAGTGCAGCCTCTCCTTTAGCTTGGTGGTTACTCTTCTCTCTGGAGCCATTTCCTTAAAGATGGCTTTAAACAACCTGCATTAGAGTCACTGGGGAGTATCAAAGGCAGAGTTCTAGGCCCCAGCTCAGCCACATGGAGGCAGAATCTCAGCACTTTCAACATGCTCAGAAAGGCACACTGACCTCTGGTGGGCATACTGTTAAATACCTAAATTCATTTGATTTCTCTGTACCTAAAGATTGTTACAGCTTCCTAAATACAACTATAGAATCTGGGGCATTAGGTGACTTTTTAGACTTTGCACTCTGCTAAATCTTAGAAACTAATGTGCTTTTCTCACATATTTCAGTTCTGCAGAAGTAGCAAAGAATGTTGCATTGCCCTGGCACATTTAGCTGACTAGGTAGAAAAGGCACATTAGTCTATATAAAATTTTAGTGCTTTATTTACCCTCTATAGAGACTCAGTCTAACCCTTTATTTTCTAGAGGTAGGGTGTGAAATTGGTCTGTTTCAGTAAAATTGAACCAACCTGACCTGTGAACACATCTGAATCTTTTCCAAGGCTTTTCTTAACATACTATAGTGCTTGTTTTGAAAAACTTCAGTGTGTTATGTATGACATCAAAAAAATAAGCAGCGGGAGTAGCCAGGATGGCTCAGTGGGTTAAGCACTTGCTTTGCAGCCCCAGGGAACTGAGGATCGATTCTCTGCCCCAACCTGTGCAGACCCATATGCTGAACTGGGGTGTGCTTCCCATGTGGGAGGTCCCCCCCGTTTGGTGCTTGCTCTCCCCACCCCCATGGTTGGGTTCCTGGCTTGAACAGGCGTAGCTCCCATGCGGGAGGCCCCAGGCCCAATTCCCACCAGGTGCAGCCCACGCCCACCTGTGTGGAATGAAACCATGCTGAAAACTGGTGACAGACAACTATGGAGACTGCTCTTGGCTCTCCCCCCTTCTCCCTGTCTCTCAAAATAATAAATCTTTAAAAAGCAGGAACTCAGATGAAATCAGTTGAGGATGTGCCAGGTTTTCAAAAGAATGCATGCTTATTTATATTATAGCCTTGAGCATTTCACATGTTCCATAAGGAAGATGTCCCCAATCCCTGGACCATAACCTGGTACCACTCCATGGCCCATTAGGAACTGGGCCATGTAGCAGGAGGTGAGCGACTAGCAAGTGAGCAAAGCTTCATCTGTAATTAAAGCCACTCCCCATTGTTTGCATTACCACCTGAGCTCCACTTGTCAGATCAGTGGCAGCATTCGATCATCATGGGAGCGCGAACCCTATTGTGAACTGTGCATAAGAGGAATCTAGGTTGCACGCTCCTTATGAGAATCTAATGTCTGATGATCTGAGGTGGTGATGCTAGTGCTGGGGAGTGACTACAAACAGTAATGTTAGCAGAGAGGTTTGACTGCAAAGAGATCACAATAAATCAATTGCCTGTGGACTCATCAAAACCCACTCAGGGCTCCCACTGTTTCAGCATTATGGTAGTTGTATAATTATTTCATATGTCACAATGTAATAACAGAAATAAACTGCACAATAAATGTAATGCACTTGAATTATCCCAAAACCATTCCCCTTATCCTCCGTTCCACGGAAAAAACTGTCCTCCAGGAAACCAGTCCCTGGTGCCAAAAAGGTTAGGGCCCACTGCATAAGCCATACCATTTCCATTGTGGGAGAAAGGTGGGCTTTTTCCTTAAGCAGGCTAGCAAAGTTAGTCGGCAGTAAAGGAGATAGGAGGACTTAAAGGAGAAAATATCAAGTCACTTTTAATATGTGATAGTTTTAAGAACATATCCACAAATTCTTTGACATTACCATCAAAACATGGAGTTTAACTCTCTTCCCTTTGAACAAAGGCCAAACTTAGTGACTGATTTTTAACTAACAGAATTTGATGGACAGGGCTAATTTTAAAAAGACAATACAGATTCTGCCTACTTTTCTCTTAGGATGCTTACTTCAGCCACCATGTTGTGAGGAAGCCGGGACCGCACAGGGAAGCCACATGTAGGTATCACAGCCATAACCTCAGCTGAGGTCACCCAGTATCCTATATCAACCATCAAACATGTGAGTGAGAGAGCCTCCAAATTATTCCAGTCCCATTTTTGAACCATCCCAGCTGACACCAAGTGGACCAAAGTCATCTATTCCTGCAGAACTGTGAACAAAAATACCATTTTAAGCCACTACGTTTTGAGGTGGTTTGAGGTAGCGATAACATGTATATATTAAACTATTCCCCTCACAGAGCCAACATTTCCCACACTAACTCTGTTCAAACTTGTAATAGAGATGCCAGTAAATATGAGGTCTGACAATTAAGTTCAAGAACTCATTTTAGAAAAAGTGCCATATATCCCACTGCTGAATATCACTGTGGTCACCTTCAAAGTACTCCCTTTGGGGAGTTACACACTGACTCCAGTGCCTAGTCCACCCTTCAAAGCAATTTTGGAATTCTTTCTGGAATGGCCATCAGAGCTGTCGTTGTATTACCTTTGGTGTCCTGAATGTCCAAATCGCTTCCTTTATCTTTACCTTCCTTTTCTTTATCTTTAGGTAAAGAAAAAAGTCACTGGGGTCCAAATCAGGTGAGTAGGGCGGGTGTTCCAATGCAATTATTTGTTGACGCTAAAAACTCCCTCACAGATAGTGCCATGTAAGCTAGAGCATTATCGTGATGCAAGAGCCATGGGTTGTTGGTGAAAAGTTCAGGCCGTTTTGTCTTTCACGCAGACTTTTCATCACTTCCAAATAGTCAACTTGGTTGACTGTCCAGTTGGTACAAATTCATCATGAACAATCCCTCTGTCAAAGAAGGTTAGCAACATCGTTCTGACTCTTGATTTGGACTGATGGAATATTTTTGGTCATGGAGAACTAGCTGATTTTCATTGTGAACTTTGACGCTTTGTTTCATGGTCATATTGGTATACGCATGTTTTATCACCAGTGATAACACAGCTGAAAACATCGTCTTGCCTCGCCAAAAGGTCTTGGCAAACATTGACTTTCCTTTGCTTTTGTTCACTGGTGAGCTCCTTCGGGACCATTTTTGCACATTTTTCTCATGCCAAGATTTTCAGTTAAGATTTTCCTGTTTATCGATGTTACTTGATCTGCTGTGCTTCTCAGTCAATTGATGATTTTGATGTACAATTTGATGAATTTTTGCCGTGTTTTCAGCAGTTCTGCTTGTTACTGGCAACCCTGACCTCTCTTTATCAGTGACATTTTCTCTTCCCTCAGAAAAATGTTTGATCCATTTGTACACTGCTGTTTTCTTCATGGCATTATTCCCATAAACTTGGACTAACATGTCCCAGATTTCACTTCCACTCTTGTCAAGTTGAATAAGAAATTTAATGTTGCTCTAATTCTATCTCTGACATCCTTGTGATGGCACACAAAAATATGCAACAATAATGCATGCCACTCAGCAAGACACTGCCAAACACTGACAGGAACACAGCTGTGAGACACATATACCAAGGTTATGAAACCTTACCAAGTCGTTTTACAGTGCTGCCAACTGTTAAGTGCATGGTGGCAGGTCTACAAAGTTAACTGTCAGACCTTGCATTCTATAGAAAAATAATTCTAAATGTTAAGTTACCAGGTGCCTTGTAATTTGAGATTTCTGCCTGATAACAATTTAGATATCCATTTACAGCTACTCCAAAACTACTTAGTTTCCAGTGGTTTCAAGAGTGCAGAAGGGAATTTGGTTTTGGGCACTCTTCTGGGAGGAATTACTTTCATCATTTGGATATAAATTGACAAGATAGCTCCAAAGTAATCCGTATGTGATATTAAAAGTGCTGCAAGATAAAAACGCATTTTCATTTTTAAAATGACACATTTGGGTTATCAACATCTTGTGGTGATGTGGTATACCGTATTTTCTGGCGTATAAGATGACCAGGCGTATAAGACGACCCCCTAATTTTACAGTTAAAACATAGGTTTAGGCCTATATTCGCTGTATAAGACTACAGCCTCGGAAGTGGGGGGTAGTCTTATACAGCGAATATAGGCCTAAACCTATGTTTTAACTGTAAAATTAGGGGGTCGTCTTATACGCCGGAAAATACGGTATTTATGGAGGACTGTTAGCAACACTGGTTCCAAAATGCCTTCATGATTAAGAGTAGGAATGTTGTAGCTCTCAATCCGTCAGTTATTCCTGCAGATTCAGTGTGCACTAGCATGTTGAAGGCCTTAAGATGCTGTGGTTGAGAAGTCTGTGGTAACTTGAAAGCCTTACACTAAATCAGTTGTCCATGGAACAACTAATATCTTATGGAACACTGGGAAATGTCAGTATGGACTACTGGTTCTCAAACAGCTTGATCTCAGGACCCTGTCACTTCTCAAATTACTGAGGATTTCAGAGTTTTTAAATGAGTTATACCTACTAATATTTCCCATATTAGCAATTAAAACAAAACAAAACAAAATTACCACACACTTCCACTTACAGCCAAATTGAAATAACAGGGACTAGATTTACACTCACTTGAAGCAACCAAATCCAAAAAATACATGAAAATCAAACAAAAAAAATTTTTTTGTGTGACATTGGACAATAGACAACAAAAGACAATTATGGGAAAAATGAGGTCAATTTAAGGACTATCAAAGATTTGCTTTGAGAGTTTCCACTCTACAGTGCAAGGAGGGAGAATATAGGTGGAACTACAGGCACCCTGAATTAGAGACAAAGCTGAGCATCCAGAGGGACTAAGGTGGCCAGTGTTCAAGGGACTGGAGAGAGCTGTGCAGAGAAAGAACTCCAGGAATATGCAGAGCAGAGCCCAGCCCCACCTCACCAGTCTTCAGCTGAGTTCTGACAACACACATGTGAGATGACTACCCAAGACCATGGGGAAAAACCATCTGAAAGACATAGGGGTATGTCAGTGCTCATAGGGAGCTGATAACTGTTCCTATTCCTTTCAGTGGGACTGGGAAACAAGATTCATGGGGCTTTAGATGGAGCACACATCCTCAATAATGGGGAATAATTAACACTAAACAGAACATTGCTCTGGTCCTGCCTAACAAATCTTGGTTAACAGCCAAACCTCAAAGAATCAAAGTTTCCAAATAACTATATCCTAGACTAAAGCTCTGGAATTTTTATAGGAATACAAAAATATCCAGCATTCAGTACAGTATCTGGCATGATCATGTTACCAATCAAAAATTACCAGGTACGCAAAGCAGCAGGAATGTGATCCATAATGCAGGAGAAAATTCTATTAAAACCAACCAAGACCTGACAGAGATGTGAAAATAAGCAGATAAGGAAATTAATTACTTATAACTGTACTCCATATATTTTTTTCTTTTTAAAAAGATTTTGAATGGTGAAAGAAGGGGGTGGGCCCAGAGCATTCTCCACAGTTGTACATTATTAGTTGTGACAGGGTTCCTTTCCACACAGGTGGGTGTGGGGAGGGAACTGAACTGGGGGACTTCTGCATGGGTGGTGAGAACCTTCACCACCGAGCCATTCTGGAGATTACCAGTTGTGCCACAGTTTAGCATTTGGATTGCACGGGCATGGGCCTGGGTCAGGAATCGAACCCTGGACTTCATGATCGCGAGGCAAGTGCTCAACCGTTGAGCTATCCCAGCATCCCCGATCAAGGGACCTTTCTAATGTTTCACTTGGAATTACAGATTTTTCTATTTTAATAGTCACATAAAGATATGTAATATACCGTATTTTCCGGCGTATAAGACGACCCCCTAATTTTACAGTTAAAACATAGGGTTAGGCCTATATTCGCTGTATAAGACTACAGCCTCGGAAGTGGGGGGTAGTCTTATACAGCGAATATAGGCCTAAACCTATGTTTTAACTGTAAAATTAGGGGGTCGTCTTATACGCCAGAAAATACGGTAGTAGAAAACTTATAACAAGAACTTTTTAAAATGAAAGGTTTTCTTTCTGAGAAGGTAAGATTTCTATAAACTCTTAGAACCAGACATCCACATCATAGGCACAATCTATCAATCCAGAAGGCTTTCGGGGAAGGGGAGTGTGATGTAAATAAGGTAATGAAGTGAGAACTACCTCATAGAAATAAAAACTGATGGCTTGCTGTAGAATTTGCTTTATTTTATATACTTGTTTAAGTTATTATTAGTTGATCTCTATATAGCTCTGGAGGGATTTTTACTGTTATAAAATAACTGTAAAATGAGTATTAATCCAATATGAAAATATTTACTACTACTGGGTTCGCAATTAAACCATAAACAATCACATGAACAAAAAAGGGTCCCTTCATAATTTTCACTTTTTAAAAATTCCCAAGTAAAAAGGCTTCTTTGTTCATGCATAGCTTCTCAAGTAACTACAGTGAACGTTTGGTAGGTTTCATTTCCCAATATCTTACTAGTGTTTTTAAACATATTAATATTTAAAACTTGGGAGACTCATACAATCCTGGAGGATCCTAATTAACTCCATGGAATCCAAAATTCTTACAGAAAAATGTATTCTCTTTATTAAAATAATATTAATTATACACGCAAATACAAAATTGGAATTGTTTTAGAATACCACCACCTTTTACTTCTGTCAATTTCTACAGTCTTGCAACTTGAATCCTAGCTGACTCAGATATAAATATATAATCTTTTCATATCGTAGGTACCACTACCAATGTTTATCAATTTCTTGAAGTGAATCAAACGCAGTAACAAACAAGCATACACTTATGAGTCAATATTTATTCTGATTAATATTTTACAAAATTTTGACAGGTTTAATTTATGTAAGGAGAGCTAATTTATGAAACACTTTACAGGTTTCTCTTTCCACAGAGTAACACAGTAAGTAGGCAAAATAATACTTGGCACAGTTATAAATAAAGAAAATATAAAATAAAAATATCCATAGCTTAAGTATAATGATGCTGTTTAATGCCTATAATATTCCAAATAAATTCCTGGAACACCAAAAATATAAAGGAAAAAAAATACTTCAAAGAAGTTCATGTTCAGAGCTGAGAAATAAGTTCCTATATACTCAGTGTATCCAACCAAGCAGATATGAACTATTCCCCAAAGGGTCACCTTCAGACACAACTTCAGAACTGGGTTAAGCTGGTTCCACACACAAGACCTACAGAGTAATTAAACAGGGTGCGCTGCTGCACAGTTGGTTCGTGACCATCTGACCATTTCTGAGTTATAGATTTCAATGATACGATGGATGGTTAGCACTAACGCATTGAAAGCATTAACATTGCTAATGTCTTCCACGCAATTATACATCTAGGGCTTTACTTTTAATTTAACTGAAACTCTTATCTTTTGCACTGAAAAGAATATTGTACCACAAAGAAAGAACATGGTAACAACACTCTTATCCAAACCGAGAAAGTTTTTATTTGCCCGTTAATAAAAATGTATTCAATAAAAATTGCAACAGAGTTTTCATGTGAAGTGGCTCAAATACAAAAAATTAAAACAAATTCTAGCCTTTTATAAATAACTTTGAATTTAAAAATTATCTAAAATTTTCCCCAATTAGTAGTCAAAACTAGCAGAGACATTTGTAAAGTTAACTAGTTTTTTACATTCTATGACAAAATGGTACAATACTATTGCCACCCCACACCCATCACTTCCCTTTTCAAAAATAAAGTACATATGCCAATTTTCTAATATTAAAACACTCACATACACTAAGGGTAATCTTTCTGATGTGTGACTATGGTCAAAGAAACTACTATATAAAAATGGTACTTGGAAATACTGAACATCAACTATATAAATTTTCACTGCTCCTCTTACTAAGGCAAGGGGCGAGAATACCACTAGATTGCTTTAATACCTGTAATCTGCATTTTACAGGGAATACTAATTTTACCAAGCATCAGACATGCAGTGAACTTGCAGGGTATGCCTATTAACAGCAATATTGAACATTACTAGAAGCTCATTAGTTATCTCCCTTTTTTTTTTTTGGTTGGATAAAATGAAATGAGCAGCTTTAAACACACTGACACATATAGACACAAAGAGAAAACTATCTGATAAATTATTTATATACAGATACACAATCTGTACACTGGTCTAGGATCTGTCACCCTTTCCCCACCCTCCCCAGCCCATTCCCTCTCACAGGTTTCTCACAGGTTGCTGGAACCACAGTTTGCTACAGCACTTAAGAGATTAAACCAAGTCTCAGTCTGTAAACAATATTTATGGAAGCACTGACTAATAATAGATCACCATGAGTATGAAAATGCTGCAACAAAAATTCATCAGTGCACCATACTGAACAATAAAATCTTTTCAAAACTGTTTTGAAAGCATTAACAAATTTCAAAACATTCAATAATGAGAAATTAAAAATAATCTTGGGGATTGCATTCTTTCTGATAGGTTATACAGTAGACTCTCTGTTAATTGGAACTCAAGCAACCGGAAAAATTATTCTGTCAGTTGCTTGGGCTTTTGCTGGTTGTTTGAGTTCTGGTTAATGGAAAGTCTACCTACATTTATCCATCACTTACCAATCCTCATGGGTGCTGGTTAAGTGAGAGTCTACTATATATTTAAACCCAGAATATACCATTAGCTTTTCTTTTATTCACATGTGCTATGTACAGTTATCCATTTATCTCTATTACTGAGAAATGTTACATTAAGTTATTTGTTCTGCCTGTTCTTGAAGATACCTCAACTCTTAAAAATTGGACTGTTTGCACATCAAATTAAATTCTGATTTATGCTTTACTGGATAGTATGTGCTAGCATATATTCTATGAAGTGTTCATGCACTTAGTAGGGCTTTTAAGTTTGAACAAAATAACTATACTCATGCAAGTGCTTTATTATCAGACCATACAACCTCGGAGCAAGGTTACTACAAATTATTTCATTGAACTAGAAATATATAAGCACTGCAACAGCAATGAAAATAAAATAGCACATTTTTTGTGAACATCATTTTCTCGTGCCTTTAAAGACACATTACAGGCTCCCTAAAAAACCACATAATTTTCATTACAGTATTTACATGTACATTCTAAAATGTACATAACGCTAGTCAGAATCAATTTAAGACAACTCTTGTGGAAGTAAATGCAATACTATTAGACCGCATCATAAAATCTAGCCATATAGCATAAATGTAGTTTTAGCTAGCCTCTAACATTTCTGATTAGTATACTAAGTCCATCAACAGAGTAAGTTCACTCTTTTCTTGAGAAAAATGTTGAGAACAAAACTAAAAAGTTGAGTATGTTGTGAATTCCCACATTAAGAACCATTACAATTCTTTTTAAGATCTTTACCTTTCTCAGAAGTGGCAGTGTGTTCTGTCCATGTTTACTTTTGTTAATAAGAGTGTTGAGAACAAGACTGTGACATTCACTGTTAGCCCTACAAAACAGCATGCTATTGTTCAAAGGATGTGGACTTGAGAGTGAGAGAGACACGGACAGACACCATTTTCAGGCACCACTCAGCAATATGCTTCAGAAGATAAAGGTGGTGCTACACGAGCTGATACCCAGATCCCGATATTTGGTCATATTCTATTGTGTACTGCCTGGTCCAGTCCACGATAACAGGACGAAAGAGGCCACAGCATCGAAATTCAAAGAAGTCTATAATGTTCCTTACACAGCCATGGCTAAAAGAACAAAAATGAAAAAGAAAAAAAAGTCTATTAGGACAATGATTTAATATATGAGTTTAATATAATTTTGGTGTTAAGCACATTTTTTTCCTAAACTTAAAAACTCAGATTACTTGCCAGAAATAGCTTGTTCACAACTCTGCAAAATATATATGCATTCATGATTTTTCAAAGCTTGGCCAAGCCTGGTTTTTCTTTTCTCTTTTGCTAATTTAATGGGTTACACAATTACATTTTAAAGTTATTAAAATTTGTATTTCATTTCCACTAATTTTGATAAAACCTTTCCTTGATTGGTGGCTTTTTGGCAAGAAGAAAAACCACAACCAAAGTAAAAGGCAAAACAATTACAAATAACATGAATTTGGCACTGTACCTAGGAGGAATAACTTAAAAGAGGAAATGTCCAAGATATATTCAGGGAAGTTTAGGACTTCAAGAACACCTCTGGAAAAGTAGTCAGTTTTATGTCTTACATACCGTATTTTCCGGCGTATAAGATGACCGGGCGTATAAGACGACCCCCTAAT
>PVKE010003186.1:0-63485 GCA_004027555.1 Craseonycteris thonglongyai
TGGGGCTGGGGCTGGGGCTGGGGCTGGGGCTGGGGCTGGGGCTGGGGCTGGGGCTGGGGCTGGGGCTGGAATCAAACCCTGGACTTCATGATTGCAAGGCAAGTGCTCAATCACTGAGCTGTCCTGGCATCTCGAAGCCCAGTATGTCTTGTTAGATTTAACAGGCATAAAATTGCCCTGTTAAATTAAAGGTTTCTACATTCCTACCCTCAACTTCTATGCTTAGTGGCAACAAAGAGTTTGCAGACCGGCATCAGTCTGTGGACCACACTTCGAGTAACATTGCTCTTCAGAAAATGAAAATGCTTTTGTGTTGAAACTGGCAGGCTGGAAACGTAGTCTCTTGTGCAAATCCCAGGCAGCCTGATTTCTTTATCAATAAAACTGAGACAGTTTTACTACTTTTACCTATCTTACAGGGATGATAGAAGCATCATATAAAATATAATGTATGTAAAAGTACATTGCAAACTAAAAAGACTAAGTTATATTAATCGTCACAAACATTTATTGAACATATTATTGAGTAGGGACTTTAGTCAGTAACTCGGGATGTGGAGAGATATGGTAAAGAGCTTACTGCTTACTATTTAGTTATACATTTGCCATATAAGATTGGTACTATGCAGAGCTGTTTAAATTCCAGTTTTGTAGAAATTTTCCTAGACTTGTGAAGCCTTTCTTTGAACTCTAGGAGCATGCCTGTATTCTTAAAACATACAACTTTTTGATGTTTCTTGGTAATATCTAAAATAAGAAATTTTTGAAGGTGTGTAACATTTCTCTAATAGATTGGAAGTATTTTGGAGGCAGGCATCCTTTTGACTTGGAGTTTTGGGTACTCCTTGTGTATGGGTCCTTTCCCGTTAATCCTGGAGCAGATTACCCCTTCTCCTAACTGGCTCCTTGCTACAGGCTTGCTGTCCATCTCTACCTTTTGTCTCTAACTCCTCAGAGTGTCTGCAGGAGATAGAGCTTCTTGAAGCCAGGAGTTCATTCAGGGGTAAAAAAATAGAGTGCCTATTATGTGCTGGTTAGGTGCAAGCGTTAAGAAAATGAATAATACATATGGTTCCTGACCTCTGGGAGTTCACACAATTCTTTAAGGGAAATGGACAGGTAATTTAGTGATGAAATAGATACTGATATGTTCAAAATGTTCTGAGAATACACAGGAGGGAAAAACTGCATAGGGGAATGGAGTTTTCATAAGTAGTGTGGCCACCTTATTTACTCTCCAAACAGACTTAAAGGTGAAAGGAACACTGTTAATCATCATAAAAAGACAAGTACAAACTGGGACTGTCCCATGGAAACCAGCATACATTATCACCCTACTCATAAAAGAAATATCTTTGTATAGTCTTAAAGTAAGAGTTGGGGGGTTTATTTACTAGGTAAAGAAAATAGTACATAGAAAAGCTTGGAAGCATGAAAGAATGTGTGTTGGTGTGCCTAGCTCAAACAACTTAGGGGCAGGAGTAGCAGAAGATACTGTTGCAAAGGTAAATTGGAACCAGAGGATGTAAGGACCTATATGCTATTGATGTAAGTGATGGGAATTCTTTGAATTAATGATGGGATGGTACAATTAGATTTTTTTAAAGATCACTTCCCTGGGTTTGTGGAAGATGAATGGTGGGGGTGGTAGGGAGATGGGGTGAGATGAACATTACATACTGAAACCACAAAATCATTTCAAGTATTTGCTATAGATTAGGAGAGAAAAGATTATATCCTGAACTCTAGGAGCATGCTTATATTTTTAGAATATATGACTTTTTGATGTTTCTTGGTAATGTGTAAAATAAGTTTTTGAGGGTGTGTAACATTTCTCTAATAGATTGGAAGTATTTGGGGGGCAGGCATGCTTTTGACTTGGAGTTTTGGGTACTCCTTGTGTATGGGAAAGTCAAAGGTGATCCCACGCTTGGAGCTTTTGTCTCTGGATGAATTCTCTTCACTGAAATATGAGGAAGAAAAGCAGAATATAGGAAGGCAGAGAAAATTAGATGTGTGAACGTCCAAGTATGTATTTTAGTCATATGCACATCTGTCTCTCTATCAGAATGAAATTGTCAAAAGACAGTGACCTAGTCTCCCCGCCCGCCCCCCTTTATTCCCAGCACCTAACCCTGAACCTGGCACATAGTATATACTTCATATTTGGGATTGCGGTCGGGGGGATGGATGGATGGGATGGATGGACGGATAAACACATAAATATACACTACTTCCTAAGATTATCTAGCTCTGAGCAGGGAGTTGTACTATATAATAGTTTTTTGAAATGAGCTAGACCAGTGTTGTAATTCCATATTCACTAGCTAAAGCTTTGCAGTCTTGGGATACTTGATTTGACACTTTTTCCCACCTATGAAGTAGGGATAATACCTCTTAGTAATTTGTTAGGAAAAGAACACATGATTAAGTATGTAGTAGCATGTTTGGCTTTTAAGTAGCTACTTAAGAAATATTAACTATTACTAATAGCCCAGAAGAAACAAAAGTTTCACTAGGCTTTAAAAGATAACATATAATACACATTTTACAGAATTTTGTTTTGCTTCTTGGGGAGAAATTTTTGTGTGACAAGTTTATGTTGCATATTATTTTTACAACTTTATTGGAGTAGTTTAAGTGTATTCAGAGATTTTATTGTTTTTGTAAATGTACAGAGTTGTGCAGCTATCATCACAATCCAGTTTTAAAATATTTTTGTCACCCCCAAAAACGTCACCTGTGCCATTTTTAATCAGTCTCTGTTACATTGGATTTAAAAAAAAATTTTATTATGGCAAAATATACGTAGCACTTAAGTGCCCACTTTTACAGAAGAAATTGAGACTTGAGGAGGTAAAGTAACTTACTAAATATTTGACCTTGTAAAATTAAGTATCAGTTTGAACCTATGTTTCTATGACTCAAAAATTTTTCTTTCCAGTGCCTCATTGATATTTCCTACCAGGAAAATACCCCAGGATATAAAAGTGTTGGAGAAATTCTGCATTTAGATTTTGTGAGTGTAAAAAATCAACGTGAGAAGGGAAAATGAAAATTAGCTTGCATTTAATAATGTTTGCTGCATGAGTAGAGAAAATAATACCTCTCATCAGCCTAATACTTGTTTTTAAGATTTATTTTTATTGTTTTAGAGAGAGAGAGAGACAGAGAAGGGCCAAGAGCATCTCCATAGTTGTACATCATCAGTTTTTCTACATAATTGTATTCCACAGATGGGTGCGGGGCTGCGCAGGGCAGGAACTAGGCCGGGGACCTCCTGCATGGGAGGCACGCCCTTGGTGAGAACCAAACTGGAGGCACACCCCAGCTCAGCATATGGGTCTGCATGGGTTGGGATTCGATCCTTGGACCCTGGGCTCATCAGCCTAATATTAATAAGTACCTGAGTCCTTCATTAAGCAAAGTGAAGTATCTTATGATATTGATTTTGTATCTGTATAGAATTGAGGGCAAATGACAGTGGGCCCCTCTCTGATCCTTGCTGTATTCAGACAACTGATGCTGTTCGATGCCGTTTGTCTAATTCGTATGTTTCATATTTCTCCATTCACAAGATAGGCCAATTTAAGAGATATCTGTGTGACCTGAAGAACTTAGCATTTATGAGTCTTTTCCAGGAGACATATTTGATATGAGAGTTAAAACCAAAGTATATCTGCCTTTGAACATGTATGTACCAAAAGCCAGTCACAAAAGAATGTTTCTTTTTTGAGAGATGTAGGCTCTTAATGGACCATCCAAGTGAGTGTGGTGTTTGGTTTCAGGAATCTATATAGTAAAGACCTCAATGACTGGAGAATATTTGCAGTTTCTTTAGTTTCTAGGAAAATATAGCATAGAAAGTTAACTTTGAGCTTCCATGTATATATCTGTGATTCTTAATACCTTTACCACCTCCACTCTGTTTCTTTACAGTCTATTTAAGGGGCTTTGTTCTGATCTGACGTGTATTTTTCTTTCCACAGGATGGATAGAATGACAGAAGACGCTCTTCGTCTGAATCTGCTGAAGCGGAGCTTGGATCCAGCAGATGAGCGAGATGATGTCCTGGCCAAGCGACTCAAAATGGAGGGGCACGAGGCCATGGAGCGCCTGAAAATGCTGGCGCTGCTCAAACGGAAGGATTTGGCAAATCTTGAGGTGCCACATGAGTTACCCAGCAAACAGGATGGCAGTGGTGTCAAGGGCTATGAAGAGAAACTCAATGGCAATCTCAGGCCTCACGGGGACAGCAGGACTGCTGGAAGGCCAGGCAAAGAGAACATCAGTGACGAGCCTGTGGACATGAGTGCTCGACGGAGGTATGGCTGGGTCCCACTGCCTCCGGGAGAGGGCCTGTCCGTAACCAGGCCCATGAGCACGGAGTAAGTGCCGGGAGCGGGCTTCTTGAAAGAAGACACATCTGTGCTATCTGGTGTGAGCCTGAGTTTCTCTCATTTCCAGATGAAACTAGGTGCCTCAAAAATTTGCTTAATTAGCATACAGAGCATCATAGTTCTTACCCTTAAGATAAAGTGGTCATTTGTGGATAAAGGAGGCCCTGTAGAGCTGATAACCCAAGTCAGAGTGAGTTAATACACACTCTTAACTCAACTCTTATGCCATTTTAGGAGGAAAAAACATTCTTTTTTTTTTCAGATCATCCCAGGAGTTTTAGGATGTATTTATGGAGTCCCAGCTTTTGTTACATTAAAAAACATGGGCCCAACTTTTCTTTTGTCAACAAGAAAATTCTCTTTGGGTGGTAATTCTGTATATTCTTGCTTCATTTGTGTCGCTTTTCCCAACCCTCACATATGCGTCCACATCCTCTTGTACATGTGCACTAGAACTTCTCTTTCTCTCACACAACATAAGCACACATTTTCACAGAACTTTTTTTTGGTGTCTGTCAAGGCTGAGTACTTGACACTGTGGATGGAGCACACATTGAGAAGAGGTCCCTAGAACTGGCTGAGGGGAGAGCCTCCCTAGACAGTATAGACAGACCCTCCTTCTAAGACCATTTTGTTTATTATGGTTCAGAAACAGCTGGTAGGCATGAGAATTACTCTTTGGTGTTCAGTTGCCCTCTATCTGACTTTGTCCTACAACCAATCCAAAGCAGGATCTTTGAGAAGCTAGACTGATGGAGAAAGAAGAAAGGAGGAGTGGTTATAACCTTAACTGGGTTTCTTTATCTTTTAATGTTTACTTACTTGTATTGTCCTAGGGTTATCTTTTTAAAAGACACTTAAGCGGGGAAACATTATTCTTGATATAGCATTAAAAACCTTAGGAAATTTCAGATAAATTCCCTATTTGTCTTTAGAAGAGGAAAAAAAACCATGGAGGCTATAGGTAGTGTCAGCAGAATATTATCAAAGTAGTAGGTGATTAATCCTTAGGTCCTTTGGGCAAAAAGGACGTAGATGATGATATCCGGTCCCCAAATAGCACACTTGCCCCATAATTACCCTTTCTCCTTCACTGGGCAGGAAGAAGAGGAAAGTGTTAGGTGGATTCCTCATGTCCCAAATTGGAACTGAAAATGCATTTTCATAGAAACATTGTTACACATTTTGGTAAGATCTCATTAGTGCTATTGGGATTGTACAATATCACAGATAAGTTCTGTGTTAAAAAGTCAAACCACCCTGAAAACTCTACCATTGCTTTTATTTTAGAGGACTGAACTTCTGAAACTTGATTCTCTAGAAACTGGAAGTTGTTTTTAATGATCACCAGGAAAAGAGGCTTAATGTAAACCATCTAGATCCCTGTTCTCCTTGGAAAGATAAGTTCTATTGACCCATATCTCTCTTCTTCCCTTTCACCAGATGCACTGGCAGCTATTTCCACTTAGCCCCAAGCTTTTTGTAAAAATGAATAAGATCGATTTATTGTTCAGCAGGAAGAACAGTGGTTTAATTGACAGAGATAAAAGGGGGGAAGAATTTAAAAGCAGAAAGAAGGAAGAGCTTTTGACATAATAGCCATATCATAATTGTCCAACTATCTTTTTTCCGCCATCATTTGGGCAAGTTCTATCTATGAAATCAGGTGTGTATGGAACCAGTACCACTTATATTTTGGAATGCAAGGAAGACATGGCAGTTTTCTTTCTGTTGTTTTTACTGCTGGGTTAAGGACTAGGCTTTATAGCTTCTGGGAATGTGCCACTCAGTGTCACAAACTATGTCAGCAGCAAGACTGGCGTTTAATAATCTCTTTCTAGCAGGTAGTGTTTCATACTTAAGAACAACTATTATAAACCATCTATGTGTTGGGAAAAGTAGCAAAATAATTTCTGTCCCTGGGAAGTTTGATAAATGAGGCCAGAATCCCATGTCAAAAGTTAAAAAAAATAAATTGAGGAATTAAACTTGACTTGGGCTTACTCTGTGCTGTCTATCTAATGTGGTGGGTATGAGTATATCTGGGAATAAAATATCATTTAGGGTTGTTCTCAGATGCAACTTCCTGATAAATGCCATTCAACTCCAGAATCTCCATCCAGGAATGTGTCTGCCTATCTTTGCTGGACACTCTTTAAGCAGCAGCATTTGAGCAAGGAAGAATTCCTCAGCTTAGAAGGAGTCTGTGATGTCTCTATCCATCCAGAACCAGAATGGAAAGAGCTTCTGACTGTTGATAAGAACATTAGGGAATCAAGGAGAAGAAGTAGAGATCTACCAGAGCTCAGAAGTGTTCACCCATGTCAGTGTTAGGGATGGTGGGGAGGATGAAGGACTATGGAAATGATAGTCACCAAAAAAATTAATTCCAACACTTTATTTAGGCCTGACCATTACTCCAGGAACTTGGGGTTAGGGAATGAAAGGTCTTTTCTCCCTCTAGTGGCTTCTTTTTCTATAAACACACAGTTTCAGTTTGCCATGTCTGTGACCAGTGGTTATAGAGCAATTCAGACAACTTAATAGTTTCCAAGATAGGCATTCTTACTACTCTGTCCCCTTATTCTATTTCCTCAACTAAATTTGGTTGATTTTCATACCTCAATTTTACCCTGTTGAGAAATTGAATACCTATCCCAACCATCCAGGGTGCCTTGTTTAAAAGGCACATGTGCCAACAGCAACTGAGACAAGAATCCCTGAGGAATGGTAAAGAGGTTCTCAGGACTAAAGATCTGTGGGTATTAAGAGTTTGAATTACATGTTTAAATAAGACCTAAGAATGCATTGCTTTGGAACTATATACGAGGGCTGTCCGGAAAGTATCCTGTCACGTAACCCTTCTAGCTACATTGTCAATGGCTAGACATTTTCCAGGCAGCCCTTGTATTCCAAACCACAGTGAAGGGTCTGGAAAGATATCCTTTTGAGTTAAGAAATTAGGAGAGGAAGACGATATGGTCATTGATTTGAGAACCTACGTCAATTAGAATTTTCAGGATTCTTGTTATCCAGGTCTTAAGCAGTGAATGCCATTTTTCATCGACTTAGAGAAAGAAACAACTATGATTCTTTTAAGACTAGCCCCACAAAGACCAAAACTAGAGTTGTTTAATAAATAGGCGCTGAGAAGCTAATGTGGAAGATGAAGGTTTCAAAGTAATTTCTAGTTTTTTGTTTTTTTTTCAAATTTTTGCTCATTTTTCTTCTTTTTTTTTAATATATATATATTTATTTATTTTTGACAGGGAGAGAGATACAGAGACAGAGAGAAAACTGAACTGAGGGAGCTCCCAGCTCAGCACATGGGTCCGCACAGGCCGGGGCCGAGACTCGATCCCCAGTCCCTGGCGCTGCAAAGCGAGCGCCCAACCCACTGAGCCATCCCGGCCCCCCCAAAAGTCATTTCTAGACAGTTTCTTTCTGAAGGAAGGTGCTAAGTAGAACTCTGGCAAGTAGATGCAGATTCCAGATATTTAGTTCTGGAGTTTCAGCCCTCCAGAAGGCGCATGCACATTCTGCTTGGCACTGCCCGTTCCCTCAAACCAGTGACAACAGGACCTGTACTTCTTTTGCTTTAACTCTTAACAGGATAGACTGTCATTGGAGTTGTCATGTGACCTTTCTTATCAATCCTCAGGGAGCCGGGACTATGTTACCGGTCTAATGAGCTGCTCCCTTAGCCCCATTTCATCTGCACCAGGGTGGACAGCTAGGCTGCACTGCCTTTGTCCTCCTGTCAGACATTTTCTTCTGGAGCCCCTGTGTAACTAGTGATGCAACCCAAAGGAGAGCACGCTGCAGGGAAAACATTTAGAATTTGTATTTAAGTCAGTATAATAAGAACACTCATCTCTTATTGCCATATCTAAAGCCAGTGTCTGTCATTGCAGCCTCTGTGTGGAATTTAGATGGGAAAAGTACTTTTGCTGAGGTTTTATCACATCTTCTTTGTCCTAGGGTTTGAGTTCTTTGCCTTCCCCAGGGTGAATTGGGACAGACCTAAGTTCCCTTGGATTTCTTTGTTCAGTATAGAAAAAAAGTTTTTAAAACTTTTTTGTGAACCTTCACTGTTGGAAATACCTTAATTTTTTTCCTTATGTTATCTAGTGAGCCAGACAGAGGAAGGCTAACTCCGTCCCCAGACATCATTGTTTTGTCTGATAATGAGGCTTCCAGTCCCCGCTCCAGCTCCCGAATGGAAGAAAGACTGAAAGCAGCCAACCTGGAGATGTTTAAGGTAAAGGGGAAAAACAAAACAGATACCGAGAGACAGAGACAGACAGACAGCAAAAGAGAGAGAGAGACAGAGAGGGGCTTTTTTTGCTCTTCCTATTCTCTTGAATTCTGTCAGTCACAGTCTTTTTTATGGTTTACTTTTTTATCTAAATGACTACCCATTAATGAAACTCTATCAGTGACTCTCAACCTTGAGGGAATGCTCTTTTAGAGGAACTGTTAAAATCAAGTGCAGAAAATAGTTTGGAAAAGCATATTCAATATAATTTATCTTTGGACAATGAAAACAAAACTTCATTAGTCAAGTTGCATAAAGTAAACTTTGGGCTAGCAGGATGCCTTTTATATTATCTGGGTCTCAGAATATGGAGGGATTCCTAAGTTTTTATCTATCTAGAGCAGGGGTCTCCAAACTTTTCAGCTCGCGGGCCGCATTAACTATTAAACAGCAGTTTGGGGGCTGACTACACACTCGAGGTCCAAATAAAAAAGAATCAAAACAGATGTTGTTTTTAATTATTTATTTAATATTATTTTATTCAAATAAAAAGGTCTCCACTGGCCGAATGAGATGCGGCCCGTAGGCCGTAGTTTGGAGACCCCTGATCTAGAGGAAACATGGCTTTAAAAAGATTTAGAAGCATTATATTAAAGGAAAGAAGTGTTTTCTCCTGGACATTCTTTTGAAGATTTATTTTTATTGTTTTTAACAGAGGCAGAGACAAAGAGAATGGGGAGGGCCCAGAGCAGTCTCTGTTGTTGCACATCATTAATTTTCTACATAGTTTCCTACATAGTTTAATTCTACAGGTGGGCACAAGGCTACACAGGGCAGGAACCGGGCTGGGGGTCTCTCGCATGGGAGGCTCACCCCAGTGAGAACCAAACTGGGGGCACACCCCAGCTCGGCTCACCCCAGTGAGAACCAAACTGGGGGCACACCCCAGCTCGGCTCACCCCAGTGAGAACCAAACTGGGGGAACACCCCAGCTCAACATCCATATGCTGAGCATCCTCATGGGCCAGGGCCAGGATTCGATCCTTGGACCCCAGGGCTGCAACACAGGTGCTCAATTCGCTGAGCCATCTGGGCATCCCCTAGCCATTCTTCTATTTTCCCAGGAATCTCGTTAATTAGCATTTGTGTGTTACCGCTTCTCGGCCTTTTGGCTAAGATCAAGTGTAGCATTTGTTAGGCCTCCTCTCATTCTGCAAGCATCTTTTCAGCACAGCAAGCCCTTAAATAACATAATTTCATTCAACATTTTTTTTTACAGTATTAATGAGGAAAGATTCAATTCCAAGCCAGGGCCAATGTCTGTGTGGGTTTTCGCCAGGGACTCTGGTTTTCTCCCACATCCTAAAGATGTGCACATGAGGGTCATTGGCGTGTCTGAAGTATCCCAGTCTGAGTGGGTATAGGTCCCCACTGTCCAGGGTCCGCTCCTGTGTTATGCCCTGAAGCTGCCATGATAAACTCTGGCCACTCAACACCCTGAAGTAGAATAAGCCCATTGAAAGTAATTATCTTGTTTTTATTTTTTTATTATTATTTTTTAAATATTTTGTTTTTTGAGAGAAGGTGAAAGAGAGAGAAGCGGGGAGGGTCCAGAGCATGGTTTCATTCCACACAGGTGGATGTGGGACTGCGTGGGGTGGGAACTGAACCAGGGGCCGCCCATATGGTAGACGAGAACCTTCACCGCTATCCCTGCGATTACAGTTGCTCCTTGGGGTGCAGTTCAGCATGTGGGTTTGCAAGGCCCAGGGCTGGGAAACTAACCCTGAACCTTGTAATTGCGAGGCAAGCTCTCAACTGCTGTGCCATCCTGGCATCGTCTTGTTTTTATTAATCTATCTAAAATGCATATATAGTTCACATATATTTCACTATTTAATAATAGAAGTATTTTGGTCTTTAGAAGTTTTGGATGCTTTTGTGACCAGACATATGCTATAGGAAGGAACTTAACTTGTTTATATCAATTAACCTGTGGCAGAATTGGTTTTTTTATATGTCATTTCACTTAAAGTCACAGTATCCAAGAACCTGTGATGACATTAAGTGAGGACTTACTGAGCCTACTGAAAACCAGGCCTGGGCCAAGCCCCAAGGACTCAAAGATAACAATCCCATCGACACTTCCGCTTGTCATGGAAGAAGCAGGTTTCAAACCTAAAAGACGGGATCACCTTTCAGGAAGGGACTCTGGGCACCTGCAGTGTGGCTGACAGCCCCCCCTGTCTCTGTGTCTCCTTAGGGGAAAGGCACTGAGGAGCGGCAGCAGCTCATCAAGCAGCTGAGGGATGAGCTGCGGCTGGAAGAAGCCCGACTGGTACTGTTAAAGAAACTGAGGCAGAGTCAGCTGCAGAAGGAGAACGTGGTCCAGAAAGTACGTGCCTGCGCCATACAGGGCCGGGAGGGGATACCAGCTAGAGTGAGAATGTGCTGCCCTAGGGAGGTTTAGCTAGGTGGCGTCTTATTCTATTGTTTCATGGTTTTTAAGTCTAGGAATAGGGATTTTTTTCATCTTAAGCCTTAATCAAGAAAACCTTCGTTCTATTTTTTTTTATTTTTTCTTCTGGTCAGTGAGAGATTCACACTGTCAAAGAATTTTAGAAGTCTAGAAATATACCAGATTTCTACTTCTGATTATGATGAGCCTTTCCCACTGTCTCATTTTCTGTTCTCTCTCCCAGACCCCGGTTGTACAGAATGCAGCATCTATTGTTCAGCCATCTGCTGCCCATGTGGGACAGCAGGGCCTGTCCAAGCTTCCCTCCCGGCCTGGGGCCCAAGGGGTCGAACCTCAGAATTTGAGAACATTACAGGTAGGCGACCAGCAGTGAGATCTTAGTGTTGAAGGGCCCTGTTTATCCTCTTAGTTTTAGGTGAATCTTGGTGAAGATAATATTATAGAATAACCTGGCTATGATAGAGGTGTTATTACTACAGATAGTCCTGTTGGTCCTTGGCATGATTTAGTCTGCTGTAGAAGGATGGGTAATGCTCATCTTTCAACTGTAGTTTTTCTTTTTTCTTTTTTTTTAAGATTTTATTTTATTATTTGAGAGAATGTGAGAGAGAGAGAAGTGGGGAGGGCCCAGAGCAGTCTCCATAGTTGTACATCATTAGTTGTGACATGGTTTCATTCCACACCAGTGGAAATGGGGTCACATGGGGCGGGAACTTTCACCTCTGAGCCATCCTGGTGGTTACCAGTAGCGCCTCAGTTCAGCATATGAGTTTGCATGGGCCAGGGCAGGGAATCGAACCCCAAACCTCGTGATTGCAAGGCAAGTGCACAATTGCTGAGCTATCCTAGCATCCCCTCCACTGTAGTATTTTTTATCTAGAGGTTTCTAGCTTAGCCTTTTTCCATATGGGGCAAGCTTGTCCAACCTGTGGGCTGCACGTGGCCCAGGATGGCTTTGAATGTAACCCAACACGAATTCATAGATTTCCTTAAAAGATTATGAGTTTGTTTTTTTTGTTGTGTTTTTTTTTTTTTTTTGACAGAGCGAGAGACAGAGACAGAGAGATAACTGAACTGGGGGGCTCCCAGTTCAGCATATGGTTCTGCAAGGGCCAGGGCCGGGATTCGATCCCCCATCCCCGGCACTGCAAAGTGAGCGTTTAACCCACTGAGCCATCCCGGCTTCCCCTAGAGATTTTTTTTTTAAGATTTATATTTATTGTTTTTGACAGAGAGACAGAGACAGAGAGAATGGGGAGGACTCAGAACAGTCTTCATAGTTGTACATCATTGGTTTTTCCACATAGTTTCATTCCACAGGTGGGCGCGGGGCTGCACAGGGCAGGAACTGGGCCGGGGTCTCACCCCAGTGAGAACCGAACTGGGGGCCCTCCCCAGTTCAGCATATGGGTCTGCACAGGTTGGGGCCGGTATTCAGTCCCCGGGACTGCAAAGTGAATGCTTAATCCACTGAGCCATCCCGGCTTCCCCCACTTTTTTTTTTTTAAGGCTATTATGGTAGTGTATTTTATGTGTGGCCCATGATAATTATTCTTCCAGTGTGGTCCAGAGAAGCCAAAAGATTGGATACCCCTGATATAGAGTTAGATAGCTTATACCAAAAAGACTAGGGAACTCCTGGCCACTAATCAGAGTTTATTTACAGTGATGGTAGATTTATCTCGTAGATCATTAGACAAAATTACCAAGTCTGACTATGTTTCTACATTTCCACTCAGCCATGTAAATATTATAGGTGGTGTTTTCTCTTTAGCATTTTGTTGGGCATTTTACCACTATTGTTAGTTGTTATTCTTTTCTTTCCCTTCAGGGTCACAGTGTCATCCGTTCAGCAACCAATACCACCCTCCCACACATGTTGATGTCTCAGCGTGTTATTGCACCAAACCCAGCCCAGCTACAGGGTCAGCGAGGCCCGCCTAAGCCTGGCCTTGTACGCACCACAACACCCAATATGAATCCCGCCATAAATTACCAACCGGTAAGAGAAAGCCCTTATGTGGAAAGAGAAATTCTTCATTTGCTTTCCTTGTTGAAAGCACTGTAGATTTTACATTTTCAGACAAAGAGAAACTCTAGGACAAGGATAATTATGGTAGAGCTTGGACGGCTGTCCCAGAGGTGGAAGCACTGAGAATTATGTGAAAGCAGTAGTGAAAAGAGAGGTTATACAGCAGAGGAGCAGGAAGCTACAGCTTCCTAGAAGAGAGTGGGAAGGGGGCGGGGGGCTTAGGAGACAAGAGGCATAAGGATGTGGGGCAGAAGTCTTTTTCTGAGTATGGGGGAAGCTGAGCAGTCCAGACTAGGAGCAAATAGCTGTCGGTCTCTGCCACCAGAGCCAGAGCTGGTCCTTTCCCCTGCATACCACCGCTGACCCCACACTCACTCTATTTCAGCAGTCAAGTTCTTCTGTTCCCTGTCAGCGCACAGCATCCTCTGCCATCTATATGAACCTTGCCTCCCATATCCAGCCAGGGACCGTGAACAGAGTGTCCTCACCACTTCCTAGCCCCAGCGCCATGACCGACGCTGCCAACTCGCAGGCTGCAGCCAAGTTGGCTCTTCGCAAACAGCTGGAAAAGACACTCCTGGAGATTCCACCTCCTAAACCTCCAGCTCCCTTGCTTCACTTCCTGCCTAGTGCAGCCAATAGCGAGTTCATCTACATGGTCGGCTTAGAAGAAGTCGTGCAGAGTGTCATCGACAGCCAAGGTAAGCCTGTTTTCTTCTGGTCAGTCTTTTTGTCTTAGCAAGAGGCTGTCAAGCCTGATTGACATGAGCAGAGCCTCACAGGGTGCTGTGTCATGTGAAATAACCTCTTCTTACTATTGCCAGACTCCGCCTCCCATTTCTCACTCAGAGGCTGTTTGAGGCATTGTGTCAGAAAAGCTTTCTGTATGCCCGTATGTCTTAACCTTAATGTTTTTATTGTGTTTTGTGTATCTTGTATATATTTTTAAGTCTATTGCTTGGTTCTTTTAAATGGTGTCTAGCATGATGCATGCGTAATTTGATAAGACACTTATTTTTAATGTTAGTATTTATGGGGCATTGTGCTGCATTATTATATTCAGTCTCTGCCGTTTCAGTGCTTGTAGGTGAGAAAATAGACATGTTGATGTAGATAACTATGACCACATAGCAGCTTGTAAACCAACACTGAGCCAGACAATGGACCATTAACCATATAGTCTGTACTAACAAGCTATTAAGTCTGAATTTCCAAACCTGTGGCCTCAGGGAACACCTGACAATCAAGTGCCTAAAGGGCTCAATATTGGCTAGAAACAGATCACAAAGGGAATAATTGAGACACAGATAACTAAAATTATAAACATATGACAAGGATAAACTGCCATTTGAGGTGGAGAATGCTAAGAAGCAAAAGTATTGGCTGAGATAGTTGGAGTCCTTTGACCCTGAATTGGTATATTTTCCTTCTTAAAATATAATAGGAAGTCAGAAAATTTGGGTTCTTGTCCCAGCTTTCTCATTGAGGAGCTGTTTCTTAGGTTTCCTCGTTTATAAATGGAGATAGTATTCTCGGATTTCACTAACGTAATGTTGTTATTATCAAAGGAAATAAAAATCTTTTATAAACCGTAGATGGTTCTTTTTGTAGTCTCTGTTAATTCAGCAGAATAAAGTCCAGGAAAAAGATTCATTTGATGAAGAGAAGCAGGAGGTAGGGAGGGAATGTGGAACCACTGGTTACTCTCTTTGTTGGCGTCTAGGCAAAAGCTGTGCCTCACTGCTGCGGGTCGAACCCTTTGTGTGCGCCCAGTGCCGCACCGACTTCACCCCTCACTGGAAGCAGGAGAAGAACGGGAAGATCCTGTGTGAGCAGTGCATGACCTCCAACCAGAAGAAGGCCCTGAAGGCGGAGCACACCAATCGGCTGAAAAACGCTTTCGTTAAAGCCCTGCAGCAGGAACAGGTGAGAACTCACTTCTCACCAGCCACCTCGCTGCCCAGGCTGGGCTTTCCCGAAAGGTCATTACTTGTAGTTTAGAGGAGTTATCTGTGTGATCCTTACACTCCTGGGGATTTGGGTTCCCGTTTTTTTCCTCCTTACCATGATGTCTTCCTAATTCTATTTGATGATTTCTGATTGGGTAAGAGCATGGTGAGTGATATATAATGGCTGAGGTTAAGGGAAAGGGGCAGAATGTTTGAAACTCTTGGCTTTCCATACTAGCACTAAAGAAATCCCTCTATTCTTGACTTCATTTCCTCCTCAAATAAATGAATTTTGGGGATGGTGGGATAGCTCAACAGGTTGAGCGCTTGCCTTGCAACCGCAAGGTCTGGGTATTGAATCCTGGCCCTGGCCCTGGCCCGTGCAAACCCACATACTGAACTGTGGTGCAAATTTGGTAACTGCCAGGATGGTGGCGAAGGTTCTCACCTTCCATGAGGGAGGTGGCAATTTGGTTCCACCCTGTGCAGCTCCATGTCCCCCTGTGTGGAATGAAACTGTGAAAAAACTGATGATGTGCAGCTGTGGAGACTGCTCTGCCCCCTCCCCCTTCTCTCTGCTTCTGTCCCTCTCTCTCTCACCTTCTCTCAAAAGAAATGGGTTTTGGTGGTAGGGATTTATATTTGCATTAAAAATGTCTTTGAGAGAATTCATTATCTGCAATCCATATTTGACGAAGCAATGGCAAAGAAAAGGGTAAATTGTAAGGTAGTCCAGTGAAGATTAGTGGTGCTAGAGTATGTGAACAATTCCAGTGTTAATGCAATGAGACTATCCTGCAGACAGGACAGTATGCTAGGAAACTTGGTCCTTTTCTATCCCATTTTTCACCCCATCACCCACCAGACCCTTTTGGGTAGCATTATGGACCTTCTGGAAAATGGGTCCCCAGTAATCAAAAATAAAACTTTAGTACTCATTAGCCTTAATTACATAAGTCAGCTCATTGCCACTACCCAGATCTCTCCGGGAGAGCCAGTTTTTCTGGAGAGAAGGGCCCCTCGATCAGTGAAGCATGTTGGCTACTTGTACCCAGAGATCTTAATGCACCTACCCCCTCAAACTCTTTTGCCTTTTCCATATCCCTCCAACTAGCTGGCAGCATTAGCGATAAGAAGACCTCTAGGTTTTCTGGGTAGGAAGTTGGGTGCTGTCCAGCCCACCTTGACCTGATGACTCCCAACAGGAAATTGAGCAGCGGTTACAGCAGCAGGCAGCCCTCTCCCCCACCACGGCTCCAGCGGTGTCCAGCGTCAGTAAACAAGAGACCATAATGAGACATCACACGCTTCGACAGGTGAGCCTTTCTCTCAAGGGTTGTCAGCCGTTTATCCCAGCTTGTTTTTCTCCTGTGGGAAGTCCCACCACCCTTCTGTGCTCCTGTATCCTTACCTCCCCCTAACCTTCCAGCACGCAGAGCTGTGATGCTCTTTCTCACCATCATTGCAGGCTCCACAGCCCCAGAGCAGCCTCCAGCGTGGCATTCCCACATCTGCCCGCTCCATGCTGTCCAACTTCGCACAGGCCCCCCAGTTGTCTGTGCCAGGTGGCCTCCTTGGCATGCCAGGTGAGAAGCGTTGATCTGAGAGCTTTTTTGGGGGATCGACTAGTTAGTACACAGTCTAGCAGCCTCTTTAGGTGACTTGTTCTTTCTTTTGTTTTATGATCTTTCTTCAGGTTCTATTTCTTCCACTCTTATTATTGGCAAGTGTTTGCTAAATTCCTGTTACATATCAGGCACAGTGCACTAGGGTTTTGGTGATGAAAATGACACAGTCTCTGCCGTTAGCAATTTGATGTCTAATATGCCCCCTTGTGGCATTGGCTATTGATGGCTTTGGCCATATCAGCAGGATAACTGTCCTAACCGTGTCTGAGTGGTCAGGGATGCTGCTCCACAGGAAGCAGACCCACAGCCAAAGCACATTCAGTGACTTCATCTCTTTGTCTTGACTGTTTCTCTAACCATTGTTTTCTCTGACTCCCTGTTCCATTAAGACACCACGTTCATTATTCCTGATAGGATCTGACACTTGAGAGCAGATGGGTAGTTGCTATTGAAATAGGCAGAAGTAGGCAACTTCTGACGTCTTCTCCCCATCTCCAGCCCTGCAGCCCAAGGGTAGTACAGAGGAAGGCAGCATTTCCTCTCTTAATACCAGCCCTCCACTTTTGTCTCCTGGGTCTAGGTGTCAACATTGCATACTTGAACACCGGCATCGGAGGACACAAAGCCCCCAGTCTGGCAGACCGACAGCGGGAATACCTTTTAGACATGATTCCTCCCCGGTCTATATCGCAGTCCATCAGTGGGCAGAAATAACGCCTGTCCACTTGTGCTGCCCCAACCTTGAATCCTTTACCCCTCTCCTCTCCTATTGCCCCAACTTCCATCGCATGCAGTGCCTGTACTGGTGCCTACCATACACGGAAAACAAAACAGAAAACAGAAGACACAAAATAGAAATCAACAAGAAAACACACCCCTGCCCTGGCCCCGCCCTGTATTTCATGCCGCCGTCTGTCTGTCTGCACTCTTCTCGTTTTGGTTTTCTTGAGCAGTGTGGTGGATCTTTGCCTCTGATAGATGAGGTCCTGGGGAGGAATCTAAGCCCTCTCGTGTGTTTCTGAAGCTTGTTTCTGTGCTACAACTATTACCATTTTTAATGATGTGTGCATCCTCCCTTTGTTCAGTAGACGGTTAAACCTTTTTATTTTCCCCCAGTATTTTTCTTTTTCTCTTTCCTTCCATTTCTTTTTTTTTTTTTTTCTGTATTCACAAATGACATTCAGTTAAATGATGAGAGCATTGCAGTAGGGTCCCCAGCTGCCATGTAGGACATGACTAGGAGTGTCAGAGCAGACGTTCCTGTGCACTTAACCTGGGCGGAGGCAGGTGGGGCAGCAGACAAGGAGGGTCTCTAGGCTGATGGACAGTCTGGGAGGCAGTGTTCAGTACTGGAGTCGGGCTCTAAGAATGAGGGGAAAGAGCCTGGCGGGAGAAGCTTTAAGACTTAACCACCCTGGAATTGACCTGGAGAGAAGGGGAGGGGGGCAAGGGGGCTGAGAGCTGGCCCTGGCCTTCTGGGTGCTGGGGAAGCAGACTGGTCTCCTGACCCCAGTGAAGAGACAGTGTCTATTCCAGGCCAACTAGCCCAAAATACTTACTCGTCTTCTATTCATAAAAATTGTCCCCACGCCACCTTTTATTTTTAATCCTTAGCTGCCCCATTTGTACTATAGAGAGTGGCTGCTCCAGCCTGAGTTTGCTGGGTGTCTTAGCAGTTGGAATGGGCATGAGTGAGTGAAGTCACAAAGGCAGGAAATAAACTTAGAGGAAGAAGGGTTTCTCCCCTGACAGGCAGCTGAGCCTCACAGTTGTCTGTCTTCACCCTCTGAGTGCAAGGAGGGCCTGTCCTGTCCCAGCTACAGGGACTGCGGAGCCAGGAGCCAGGAGCCACAGCCGCCGGCTCATGTCCATTCAGCCTCTGGCCTCCCCAGGAAAGTGGCTGCCTCCCCCCACCCTGAATTCTGTTATTTTTGCTTTTTTGTTTTTCTTTCTTTCTTAAGCGCTACTAATGTAGAGAATGAATTGAATTGTGCAATGTTGCTGTTCTGGGGTGGGGAGATTAGCATCCCATTCACCCACATGTGGGTGAGGGGGAGCAGCTGTTCTGAGGTTGGGGAAGCCCCTTGAAGGTGGGGTGTTGTGCTCTCCTGCCAGGGTGCGCCCACCTGCCTCTGCAGCCTGGGAGCTGCCGAGTGTGAGGGGGGGATGGTCTCAGCAGAGAGTCTGAAGAAAGTTGAACATTTTGCCCTTGAAAGCCACCTGGGGAAGCTCCTCCTCCCTCTTTTATTTTTTAAAACTAAATAATTTTTTTAAAGTAAGAAGGCACTTTTAAAATTAACACATACACAAACTGCACATAGTCCCCATAAAGTTTGGGGATGGGATGGGAGAAGGAGCTGGAATGAGGCTCGGTTTTCCCAACTCTGGCCTCTACTCCCCAACCCCACAGAGCCACTGTGGGCGATTGTACTGGCCCTGGGGGCCTTCCTGGCTTTTTTCTTTCCTCCCTCCCCCCCAATTCATTGAGCACTTAAAGGAGCAGAGATGCAGCCTGTGTCTGGGCTCCCCCAGTGGTGGAATGATCTGGAAGCTAGACACTAGTAACAGGTAGTGATGGGGTCGTTTCGAGTATTTTTCTGGGGAATGTGGTACCCCTGACTGTAAGTGGTGGGAGAGGGAGGGGGGTTAATGGAAATGGGTGTGGGATTATTTTAAAATTATATATATATATATAAAGATATATTCTTACATCTTTTCTTTGCCCTCTGTGCTTTGAAAGCACTGGATAAATCGTTTGGTTTGCTTTTCTGTCTTCCATGAAATTGGAAGCTTTTTAAAAAAAATATTTTCCCCACAAGTCATCTTGCCTTGTGGCATGTCTGTCTAGCCTCTCACCCCCCCGCCCCCATGATGAAGTGCCATTTCTGTTATGTCTCCCTTCCCTCAGCTCAGAGGTGCTAGAGGTATGAGGTCCCCAAATTTGTCAGTTGAGATTAAAAGTAAGGAACAGAGAATGTGCAATACCGTCTGGCTGGGGGCTGTTCCTGCCCTGAGCTGAATCCCTTCCCTGGGAGCCAGGCCACCTTTGAACGGGGTTTGGAAGTAAGATGTGCAGAGAACAGAGGTGATGGGGAAGGAAAGCCTATAGCTGAGCGCCTGCCAAGGTGCTGAGACGGCGGGTTGAGGGGGCGGTCTTCCCTGTTTTGTCCAACCTCAGGGTCCATTACAGAGCAGCTGCTTACTGACTAGTGTAGCTCCATGACCCTTTGCTCAGTTACTGAGGTTTGATTTCTTACCCTCTGTTCTCCCCATTTTCATGTCCTCCCAGGGATTCGTGAGGGGGTGAGGTTTCCCTAATCATGGTCAAGTATTAGCCTTCCACCTCCTTCTTTCCCTCCCTTTCCCTTGTCCTTCTGTCTTCCTTTTTTCTCTGCTTTTGCATCAATGATTGCCTTGTATCCCTCCAAGTCTGTGTTGCTGTCCACTCCCAGGCCTCGGGCCCCATAGACACTAAACCTCATGCTCTAAAGATAGGAGGAGAGACCCTCTGTTCAGTCACCTTCACCCCTAGAGCTCTGAGGCTCAAGACAATACAGGGAGGACCTCATTGGTTCAGCCTGGCTTCCTCCATGCGTGGGACTGTGCAGGCAGCTCATGGGCAGTGGCTGGCTTATTCCCTCGAAGCCTGATTTGGCGGACCATGGGGAGGCTTGGGTAGAGCTGAGGGACAGAGGTCCTTGTTTGTCCATATTTTTGTCATTTGACCGCAGCACCTGGACTTCCTCCATCCCTGGAATAAGTATTTTCTCCACATTTTTGGATGTATGTATGGTAGACAATTTTTTTTTTAAGACACAGATAAATGTTTTCCTGCTTTGGTTACCTTTCCTTTTCCCTTTAAAAGGCATTAGCTATAGAACTGCTTTGTAAAGATGCTTCTTGATATTTTACTTTTGTTCCTTTTCCCCAACCACTCCCTTTTCTCCCCATTCCTCCAGAAGGCATAACCCTTCTCCCCACCTCTGACCCTTGACCCCAGCCCTAGGCTCCGTTCCCCTCCAAGACCTTCATTAGCTTATGATACTTGCTGCCGAGATGTTATAACAAGGACTCATTCGTGTATATAAGCTATTTCTTGATCCATTTAAAAGGAATTGTACATTGTGTAGAAAAAAAGAAAAAAACAAAAAGAGAAAAAAAAGCCCTAGCCATGGATATTGTGAAACTGTGTTACGTCATTTTGTAATGTGCCCGTTTGTGTATGATCCGTGCAAAAGGGTTTCTGGGGAAGGGGCGGGGGTCGGGAGGCAGGGCTGTGGAGGGTGGGTGGGGAGTGGGCCGGGCCCAGCACATTGAGACTGGCAGCTGCTCCAACCCCATCCCTCCTTAGAGATGCCACCTCCCCCACCACCCACCCCTCATTTGTGCCTTGCCTCCCCACCCTGGAGAGTCCCTCCGGGTCACCAGCACTGCCTTGGCAGAGCCCACTCCCTCCCCCATGCTGCCCACCCTCCCCTCCCCCAGCATTAGCTCGCTGCTGTGGGGACATGCTGCGGGTTGGGAGGTAGCCAAGGATTGGGGCAGCTCCCCGGGGGCATTGAAACCAAGTATTATTATGAATTGTAACTGTATTTGCACTGTTTTCTTCCTCTGATTGCATCAGCATATATACAATATACCTATATAACAAAATTCAGTGTCAAGCTTTCTTATGCAAGGGATCACCCCCACCTCCCCAGAAAAAAACCTAGTTTCATGACCTTTCAGGGTCGATTGTCAGGGGATGATAGAAAGAAAGGACTTCAGCAAACCATCCCAAGAAGGTCTCACCTGAGAGCCACGTCCATCTGCAGTGTTAGGCTTTGTAATTTGGGGTGGTGCTGGGCTCCTAGTCCAGACTGTGGAGTGAAGAGAACCACAACATGGGGGTCGGGGTTCACAGTCCGGAGACCCAGGGGCTAGTCCCAAACTGTCCTACTAACTGGCTGTATAGATAGTGGAGGTAATTTTCTGGGTCTCAGTTATCTTATTTGTAAAGTAATGGTGGAAATCATCTGGCCACTGAGTTAATTCTATTCTTCTTTCCCCAACCTACAGAATAAACAGCCTGAGGTGAGAGAAGTGTTGGGCTCAAAAACCAGGGAGGAAACCAAAGTGACTAGTGCTGAAGTGGTTGTGTGTGTGACATGCCCTTGGAGAGCTGCCAGGCCCCTGCAGCTCCTTTTGGTTTGGGAAAGGCAGCAGTGATGTCAGACCTGGGACGTGTTTGCCTTTATGCCTCTAGTCACCTGTGGGCTGGGACCAGGCCTCAGGCCCCACCTCACAGGCAGCCCCAGGACAGGGCCCTTCAGGGTGGTGTCCCAGTGAGTGCCCCAGGCCAGTGGTCTCGTGCCGGACACCTCACCTCCCTGTGATCTCGGTGGCACAGTAGGCGAGCTGAGGGGCAGTCCACGCTGTGTCCTTGCCCTGGGATCTTGTGGGAACCCCCTCAAGGCAGCTGTGTCCTCAGGGGCTGTTTCCCCACAGCCTGAGCCGAATGTACCCACACTATAGGTTCTTGGCTGCTGGCGCCCGGAGTGAGACGCAGGGTGGGTGAGACCCTGGAAGGTGGAAGGAGAGACGTGGGCTGGGGAGCAGGGCGGTGGGGTGGGGAATGGCCTTCTCTGAATGGGGTGGGGGGGGAGGGGAACAAGACCCTTTTGCACAACTCTCTCTTAAGTTTCCTTTTTTTTTTTTTTTTTTTTAAACTCATTCTAATTTTCTGCATTGTGTTTGGGAATTAAAATGAAAAAAACTTAAGACCAATAGAAACTGGTTTTCAAAAAGGAAAATACACTCCCATCTGTTTCAGATGCTGCTGAGCGTTTCAGCAGTGATGGATTCAAATAATAAGCTAATTTTTGGAGAAAGGATTAAAAGAAAAAAAAACTTTGTAATATTTATCACTTGCAAGCTATGTTTAATAAAGAAAGGAATGGTTTCTAAACTTTCCTGTGGCTTGTGCTTCAGTCATGGTGCTGAGGGGGTGCAGTCTGGTGGGAAAATTTTAGGGGTAACTGGGAGGTGAGCTATGGCTCAGACTCCCGGCCGTACGGGGCTGCCTTTGGTTTGTTTCCTTGTCTTCGTCTGTGATGACTGATGATGCTTTTTTCTTCTCGGTCCCCTCCACCTCATGAGTCATGTTCTGGAGGCCATTGACCCCACTCTAGTTACCTGGTGAAGGCTTCAGGTCTGAAGGTACCGGAAAGGAGGCGGGCTCCGTTCCCTGCCCTGCCGTCCCCACCACTCCACTCTGGTGTCTAGTGACTGACCCGTCGGTAACATGCTGCTTTCTCCAGGTGGAGGCCATCCTCCGTGACAGCCGCTCACACTGCACATTCTCAGCCCTGCACGCACCCCCCTGAGGGGATGGGGACAACCCTGTCCCCTCACCCCCTCACCACCCCACCTAGTGCTCCCTTCTGCTTAGAGCATGTGAACCAAATCCTCATTCACTTTTCCATGGTGGTGCTGTGTTTCCAGCAGAGCACTTGGAGCAGGCCCACCCAGGAGGCTGTTGTTGCCCCAGGACTTGATGTCAGGGACTACGCTCACGCCCTCGGGACTTACAGCCACTCTGCCCCCGACACTCGGCGGGTGGGTGGGTGGGGCAGCCATGGTGGGGACAGGACTGGCCTTGCTGCAGTCACTGGTGCTCATGTCACTCAAGGGCCAGAGGAGCCCTGGGGTTTCCTTCCTCTGAGACCCTTCTCCCCTTCTGGCAGGACACTGGCCAGCCCTGGAGGAAGCGGCTGGCTGGAGAGAGCCGGGGCCACAGGCTGGCTGGGGAGAGCTGGGGCCACAGGCTGGCTGGGGAGAGCCGGGGCCACAGGCTGGCTGGGGAGGGCTGAGAGGCGTGCTTTGGACACCTCGAGTTGAGGGGATAGTTGGCTGGGGGGGTGCCCCACAGCCTCTGCTCATTCTACAAGGGATTCGAGGCCATCAAGGCCCCAACTCAGACGACTTCCTCCTTTCACAAGAAGTGGGGAGAGGGGCCTGAAGAGGCCCATGCTTGGGATCTGGAAATGGGGAGATGAGTATTTGGTTGCTCAAGAGAAGCAGCTCATGTGAGCTGATGTTCGGGGCTTCTGTGGTGTTGGAACAAGGGGACAAGGAACTCAGCACCCCTTTGCCCACCTGCCTACCCAGACCCAAAGAATGCCTGTCCCTGGGACAGCCAGACTGGCTGGGAGATGGAGGTGGTGACAGAGCCCCTGCCCCTGGGCGTGCCCTTAAAGCTGTATGCCTTTGACAGGTTCACACTTAGATCAAGGGGAGGTACTGGATGGAGCTAGGGGAGCTCCCAGCTGAGCTGATTTGGGTGGAGGCTATTGGTGTCCTGGGGAGGTTGGAGGAAAACAAACCACACCTTGTCTCTCCCTCTGGTTGGGCCTGCTCCCTCTCCGCAGAGGGGCTGAGGGACCTTTGGTGGTTCTGCTTCTGTGGTGGCAGGGACAGGTGAGGTGGCTTCTTTGGTGGGGCTGGAGTTAGTGGTGTCTGCGAGGAAGCCCGCTTGGAGGGCCCGAGGTGGAGGGCAGCTGCTCTGCGGGCACCTGAGGAGGAAGGAGGGTGTCAGGCCTGGGCCCAGGGCCTTGGACACACGGCTCTCCCTGCCCCTCACCTGGGAGATGACTTCAGTCTCTTTGGGCTTCACTCTGCTTGGAGCCTGGCTGCCGCTTCTGTCTGAGGCGGCCTTGAGGCCCTGCCCAGCACAGTGGGGACCCCCATTGGCAGAGGAGGCTGCTGCTCAGACAGGGGCAGCCCGCCTTGTGTGCTGGGTGGCAGGACCCGCTTCTGCCACCTGTTCCTCTGCTTTGGGAGCCCCCCAGCCCACCAGTCCCCCGCCCCAGCCTCAGTCTCCTGCAAAGTAGACTCGTACCAAGTTGTATGTCTTAAATGAGTTTCTCAAGGACTCCTATAAGGCTTACACATCTCTAAGTATTTCTCTAGGCCCAGAGGAGATGTCTCTCCATCCATCCATCCTTTTCCAACCACACATTAAGAGCCTAGCCCTCCGCAGTTTACCCTGACAAACTAGGTCAGCCATGGACAGCCCTGCAATGTGCTGGCGTGACCAAGGAGGCTGTGTTCCACCTGCTCAGACTGTTCTGTGGGGGGACAGCCTGGCCCGTGTGAACCCCTCCCCAGGCCCTGCACTGTCCTGTGAGCCAAGTGCTTTAATTTTTCCCAAGTTCACAGATGAGAAAACTGTCAGAGAGGCTGTGACTTGTCCAGTGTTAGCAGGACTGGCTAAAGTGGGACTGGGACCTGGATCTTGGTAGCACTGACCGGCTGACAGCACCCCTCCCGACACTGTGAGCGTCGCCAGGACCAGGGCAGTGCCATCTCCCTGGGGTGAGGCTGCCCAGTGGGTGCTTCAGGTGAATGGTTTGGGTCCTTGGTCCCAGCTCCTGTGTGGTGTCTACGCTGCCCCCAGCTGCTTTCCTGAAATGTAGGCAACTCACTAACCTCCCATTACTGGTTAATCCTCTGCTCCTGACAGCTGCTGCTGCTCTTGACCAGCCTGAAACGCTCTGGCCATTCGTCCCCCTGCCTCCATGGGCAGCTGGATGGAGGACTGAGCTGGCCCGTTAGCCCGCACCGGCCGGGAGCACAGAGCACGCGGGCAGCATGGCAGCCAGCCCTCCGGCCCCAGGTGGCTGATGGGCCCCGGAAGTGGGAGGCCTGAGGAACCTGCCCTGCTCACAGGGAGGAGACCCTGAACCCCATTCTTTGCTCTCAGTTGCTAAGTCGACTCCAGAGCAGAGACATGGCCGCTCCCTCCCTACCCCTTTCAGCCTCCAATTTAAGAATTACACGTCCTTCGGTGAAATTCTGTCAGAAATGTTCTGCAAGTCTGCGAAGGCACCCTGACGCCGTCCCGAGGTTCACTGGTGATTTCTGCTATGGGGCCCCCTCGTGGACACTTCGGGCACACACCTGTCCCCACGGGGTCTGCATCCAGGGTCATCCTGTTTCTATCCTCACTCCAAGGTAGGCTGCACACACAACTGCAGCCAAGGGAGAGGCTGGCCGCGCCCTGCACTCTAAACCCATCAAGGGCCCCCAGTGCCCTCTGGGGCATGTCCCAGCCCCTCCATGGTGGGCGCCTGGGCTCCCAGTCACCCCGGTTCTGCCCGGGCTACGGTCCGGCAGCACGCAGCCACCCACACTGTTCTCACCCTGTGCTTTTGCATGAGGGCGTGACAGGAGCACACCCACTCTACCTTCCTGACCGGGACCACCTTCAGCACCCCCGGCTTGGAAGATCTGGGTCCCCACAGCATCTTCCTCTCTACTAGGACGTGCGCTCCAGGAAGCCAGGGATGGGCCGTGTCTGTCTGTCAGCTTGCTACTGCGCCAGGCCCAGCACAATGCCTTCAGCAAACCAGAGGCCTCCAAACGTGTCTGTTACAAAGTATCTGCCACATGCAGCCACACAGGCCACAGCCTCCTCCCCGCTCCGTGCCCACTGCTTCCCCTAGGGCAGGGGTGGCGAACCTATGGCACGCGTGCCCAAAGTGGCACATGGAGCAATTATTTCGGCACACGGAGCTGTGAATACCATTTAAAAAATGATTGTTTATGCTCTTATAGACCTAAAAATAATCGATACCTCTATCTCACTCGATGCGTTGGCACGCGAGTCGAGCGAGTATACTCTTATTTCATAAACTTTGGCACTCAATCGCCAAAAGGTTCGCCAGCCCTGGCCTAGTGCCTACCGCTCAGGGTCAGCCAGGCTCTAGCCACGTTGTGTGCCACGCAACCGTAGGTGCCCACGTCAGCCTGGTGCACGCCAGCGATGGGAAGGACACCACTAGGCATCGGGGTGACCCTGAAGAAGCAGCAGTCAGGACCCTGCCCTGGCCCCAGCCCTGCCACCCCACCTCAGCCCTGGCCAGTACTTACCAGTGGGCAGCAGTACTCAGGGCTGTGCCGTTGTGTTCCCAGGAAGCGACGGCTCAGGCACTCCCCGGATCGGGCACTGGAAGCCGGCGACCACCCCACTGCACCTGGACAGACTGTGGGTATTGGTGGAAGGGGGGCAGACCTAGGGCATGGGGGGGGCGGGTACCTGAGCACTCACAGAGCCGGCCTGGGGCTTTGCCCTCAGCAGCTCTGTCTCAGACCCCCGGCTCCCACCCCCTGCCCACTTCCTGTTGACTGCTTCCTGCTGCCTACTTGCTGTGGGCCATAAGCACTTTGCTTCCTCCGTAAAATAACATCTAAAACGATGTTTTACCCTTGCACGGGTAGAAGACACTTATCCAGGCTGGACGCGTTATTGTGTATTCACTACTGCAGTAGACTCAGTGACCCCGCACCCGTGGGGATGGGTAGATGCCGATTAATGTAAGTAACTCCGTTACCCAGAACTCAGGCAACCGCAAAAAACCTTAGCTTGAGAGTGCCGGTTGCTTGAGTTCTGAGTAATGGAGTCTACTGTACATTCATTTGGTTCTGCTGGTTTCAAAGAGATGAGAATTAAAATATTTGGATGGACCCCTGAGAGTGCCCCAGGGCCCGGGCACTGTGTGTACTGTGTCTAAGGGCTGTTGCCCAGAGGATGCCCTCTGGGGGTGCCTCCATGCACTCGTGCCCCAACCCCAGAAGCAGCCAGGTCATGTACTTGCCTGCGGCTCACCAGCCACCCTTAGCAGTTCTAGGCCACGCAGCCGGACTCATGGGCACAGGGAGGGAGCTGGTGGCAGCAGGGTGGCACCGCCATCAGGAAGCGGCCATGGGTGGCTGGCCCCCCACCTGGCAGGGCAGCACCTGCGGGCGGCCCCTCGAGGCGACCTCATCCCCAGGCTCCCGCGGGAAGGCCAGCTTGGAGCCAGCAGCACAGCCTGCAGGCTCAGCCGGCAAGGCCTGGACACGGCAGCCCCTCAGATTTGACCCCCTTCCAGCCTGGGGTGTGGGGTGAGAAGGCACGGCTGTACTTTGGGGGGGAGCTTGGGACAGTGGGGTGGGGGCAGGCCCTGGCGGTCCCTGGCAGTCCGGGCACAATGGTGAGGTCAGGGGCCCAGGCGGGGATGGGGGTGTCCCCTCCCCCCCCATCTTCCTGTCTGCCCGCAGGGTCAGCTTCCCAGGACCCCACCAGCCCCCGCGTGGGGGAGGAGCAGCATGACACCCCCCCCTGGAACTGAAACCACTCCCATCCCAGGTCACCCCACCTGCAGACACAGGTTCTAGCCCAGGTGTCCGGGACGCAGGCACAGGCCCACACGGACGGATGCCCCTCCAGGCTCGGCCTCAGATGCCCACATCCCAGTCCCGCAAATGCCTGAGCAGAGCTGTGAGCCCACCCCGTGGACCCCCAAACCACACACCGTCTGAGGCCGGACCCGCCCAGCAGCTGGGGGTGGGTGGGTGGGTGGGCACACAGTGGCCTTGGACCAGACACCCACAGGCCCGGGGCTCCCCCATCCCGGGTCCTCAGGGACATGGGGGCGCGTCTTGGTCTCTGCCTCTGGAAGACCCTCTTCCCTGCAGCCCCCCGGCCTGGCCGCCTGGCACGGACCCCGCACCCCTTGCACTGCAGCCAGCCGTACCCCCGAGGCTGCCCTCCATGCGGCCATTTCCCGCACACACATGCCCGCTCCTCTCCCACCCGTCACCCCCTTGTTCCATCTCCCTCTCCCACCTGGTCTCCTCAGCCCACCCTCCTGCCTGCATCCTGGGGACTCCGGCCCATCTTGGGGAGCCCCGGATCTGGAGGGCTGAGGCCTGGGGTGGCGGCTGGAGGCTGCTGTTGGTCTGTCTTCCCTGGATCTGGGTCCCTCTCTGCTTCCAGCCTGAGCACCCCCCGACCCCCTTCCCCACTGTCCCCGCCCCCCAGGGCTGAACCCAGATGCTGAGGCCACAGAGGCAGGGAAAGGCCAGGGGGCAAGCGAATTTGGGGGGTCAAGCCCACCCCAGTCCCAGCCCCTTAGACCCACCCCTTTCTCCCTCTCAACCTTGGACTGAATGAGACAGAAGTTCTAGGGGCATTAGGGCACCTGCTCCCCAAAGCCCATCTCGAGGGGCTCAGGGCCTGGACAGGGGTGGCTGGGAACCTGCCTTGGGGGTCTCAGGGAGGGGCACAGAGCCCCCACTCTCCTAGCTGGGTCGCTGTCCCCAGTGCTGAGCCAGGGCCCCGCGTGAGGGAGCCCCGCCCGTGAGTTTGGCCCCTGCACCTCCATAGTGTCTCTGGTCTCGTCTGGACAATGGACTGGGGATGGCAGAGACCGGGGAGACCGCAAGCCAGCGGGAGGTGGGGACCCGGCCCCCCAGCTCCACCAGCCAGAGAATCGGCCCAGACCCCTCCCCTTCCCCGGTTGACCATCGGAACATGCAAAGGGGGGAGGGGCTGCCCTTTCGCCAAAGCAGCCTGGGACTCAGAAAGGCACTGACATTTAGACTCGCTATTTCTGCAGGACCCCCAGCCCCCCAAGAAAAATCAGAGCTTCTGGAAAGGAGAGGGGAAATGGGGGGAGGGTCTGTGAGAAGCTGAGGAAAAGCAGGGTGAGGAATCTGCTTGGAGCCGAACACGAGGCCACAAGCCTCCAGGCTTCGGGCCCCAGAAGCCTGGCCAGTCGGCCCCCGACTGTGTCTCCCCCTCACAGTGCCCCGCAGCTCCTCACGTCTGGCTTTGCGCTGCCCATCCGAGGCCGTGCCCCCCGCCGCGCCTCACCCACACGAGCTCCGTCCTCAGTCTTCACCCCAACGTGCTCGGCCGCCTGCGCCCGGGCCTGGGTCACCCCTAAAGGAGACACCTTGTGGGGCGGAGGCGTGAGCAGGGCCGTCCCGCCCCTCCCTGCCCTGCACAGGTCCAGGCAGGGCTGTGTGTCCCCTGCGGGCCCTGTCACCTCTCTGAGCCTGCCTCACCTGTAGACTCGGGGTGCAGGTATGGTAGAACGGCGCCCCTCTCCTCATGGCTGGGAGGGTTGTGTCAGGTGAGCGCTCAGGACAGGGAGGCTCTGGGGTGAGCGTGTGGGTGTTGGTCGTGCCCTCCCCTACCTGGTCCTCCCTGCCACTGACCCCCTGCCAGCACCCACCTTATCTGCAACGCTGGCCTTGTCACCTGCGGTCACACTCCAGCACGGCCCCCCGGACACAGAATGCACTTGGGTTTAAGTCCATTGTGATTTTCCACCTGGAAAATGGGAAGGAGAGACCTTTCAGAAGAGTGAGGATGTGTGGGCTTCCGGGTCCAAGCTCCACCTCCTTCCCTCTGCTTCCTTCTTTTCAAGAATAATTTGATTGGGGGACACTGGGGTGGCTCAGCCAGTTAAGCGCTTGCTTTGCAGCCCCAGGGACCAGGGATCGAATCCCGGGCCCGTCCCGTGTGGACCCATGTGCTGAGTTGGGGTGTGCTTCCCATGCGGGAGGCCCCCAGCTCAGCCCCAGAGTATAGCTATGGAGACTGCTCTGGGGTCTCCCCTTCTGTCTCTCCCCTTCTCTCTCTGTCTCTCTGTCAAAAACAAGGGAAAGCCGGGGTGGCTTAGCAGGTTAAGCGCTCGCTTTGAAGCCCTGAGGACCGTGGATCGAATCCCAGCTCTGGCCCTGGCGGACCCACATGCTGAACTGGGTGTGCCCCCAGTTCAGTTCAAAAAGAAAAAACAATAAAAATAAATATTTTTAAAAAAGAACAATTTGAGGTGTAATTTATGGGCCATAAACACACAACCCAGTGGTCTGAGGACATTTTTAGAGCCACACGACCACCCGCATAGAACCTGTGCCCACACCATGCATCCCACCGCTCCCGCCCAGACCATCACCGCCGACTGTCCCGCCTCTGCGGCTTCCCGCCATCTCCTCGGATGGAGCCGCTCATGGGCCCCTTCGTTCCTGCTCCTCCGGCTCCTGGGGTCCCCCCAGGCGGATCTTTGTTTCTCGCCTCTTCATGGCCGAATACGAATCCATGGTGTGGACGGACCACCCTGGTTCGTCCACTCACCGGACGATGGGCCCTGGGGTTGTGGCCACCTCTTGCGCGGCCGTGAACACCGTGGACCGGCTTTGCATGGACGGGCGTTCTCGGTTCTGTGGGGCGAGGCCCCTGGGGTGGGGTCAGGGGAGCCGGGTACAACGGTGTAACCTTGAGGCTGCTTCCCAAGGTGGCTGCAGCATCGTGGCCCCTGATGGGACCCCCGTCTTGACCCTGGAACCTACAATGATGTCAGGCTCCCTGGCCAGGAAGGGGATCAAAGCTGCTGAGGGAATAAGGTAGCCCATCGGCTGACCTCGGCATGAGCGTATCCTGGGTCACCCAGGTGGGCCCAATGTCCCCACGCGACGCAATCCACAAAGTGGGGGCAGCTGGCGGGAGTCAGAGGGAGAAGGAAGGTCTGAGTGATGTGATAGAAGGGCCCTCCCAGGTGTTGTTCACTTTGAAGGTGAAGGAAGCAGAGAGCCAATGAATGGGGGTGACCCCTCAACCGGGACAGGCCAGGAGGAATGGGTTCCCCCCTGGGCACCCCCCAAGACCGGCCGGCAGCCCTGTTCCCACCTCAGTCCCGGCCCAGAGCCCTGGGCCTGAAGTCCCACCTGCAGACTGAGAAGAGCCACTCCGTCCGCGACCATTGTTACAACAGCGAACAGATACCTCCCCGGGTTCCTGTCTCTGCCGTCTCCAGCACTGTCACTCGGGTCGTCCCGTTTCACAGCTGCCCGGTGTGTGCGGTGTCCCCTCCGCTAGAGGGCGATCTCCACCAGGGCAGGGAGTGCGGGTTCAGCGTTGGCTGAGCCGCAGGCCGCAGGCGGGCCCAGGGCCTTGCAAGCCCAGGCCCAGCGCGCTCGGGGCCGATACACGGCCCTTGTGTGGGTCCCGGAGCGGCCGCCCCGCCGTGGATCTGAGGCCTCGCGTCTGCCCTGCACCTCAGGGGACGTCCCAACTCTGGAGGGCCCTTTCAAGACTCTGGGGGTGTGGGGGCAGTCCCAGGCGACACCCCCACTTGCCTTGGGCCTGGCCAGTGTCTGGGGCTTCGCATACTCTGTTCCCTCTGGGCCCCGGCCCCGTGCAGACCCATGTGCTGAACTGGGGCGTGCCTCCCACAGGGGAGGCTCCCAGCCCAGTTCCCGCCCTGCACGGCCCCCACCCACCTGTGTGGAACAAAGCCATGTCAAAACTGATGCCATACAACTATGGCTCTGGGCCCTCCCCCTTCTCTCTGTCTCTGTCTCTGTCAAAAAAACAAAATAAAAAAGAACTTTCCCTCCTCAACTAGGACGAGCTGGTCCCCCTGAAACGCAGTGCCCACAGGGACAAATGCTTAGTGCTTTCCCTCCACGCTAGGTTTCAGGGGCCCTACCTACTGGTCCCTCTCCCTCTGTCTCCCTTGAGGCCCCCTGAACTGCTGCAGGTTGTACTTTCCACGTTTCAAGTGCATTCATCCTTTTCAACGTTCAGATGGCCCTAGGCAGTGGGGGCTCTGTGTTCTTTCACTGTTACCCCATTTTCTGATATCTTTGCTTTCTGGCACGAGACGCCTCTGGGCTCATCCTGAGTATTTCCTGCCCCAGAACTAGACCCAACCCTCCCTCCCAGGGGCTGGGCCTCTCAGCGTTGGATTGTCCACTGCTTCTCGGCTTTTTCAGTGAAATACAAGATTTTTACTTATTTTATACGTATATATTATCCCCCTCCCCCCAGAAACAGTGACTACTAATATGTATATTATTATACAAGACGCCATAAAACAGTTACACAGAATAGCACCCATACTACTAAGAAGTCTACTAACCCAACAAAATGTAGCACATTTTTATCTGTTCTTAGGGAAAAACTAACTCTTGCAATATTCTCCCTGTACAAAAATAGATAAAGCGTACTTCAGCAAAATGTAAAACCCCTGTGTTTCAAAGGACACTATCAAGGAAGTGAATAAACCACCCACAGAACGAGAGGGAAAAAATGCAAACCACACATCTGATAAGAAACTTGAATCCAGAATCTACAGGGTCCTGCAGAAGTAATGCTTTTTAATGAGCTGGTCAACTTTAAAAGAGGGCTTTACTTCTGCTGGACCTTGCCCACCGTCCGGAACAAATACAGCCATAAATGGTCCTAGGTTTTCATAGTCCATGGCTGGATACGTTCTGGACAGCCCTCTAAATATATTTTTATTTCTTTATTTATTTTTGACAGAGAGAGAGATACAGAGACAGAGAGAGAACTGAACTGGGGGAGCTCCCAGCTCAGCATATGGGTCCACACGGGCCGGGGCCGGGATTCGATCCTCGGTCCCCAGTGCTGCAAAGTGAGCGCCTAACCCACTGAGCCATCCCGGCTTCCCCTGGACAGCCCTCTAAAACCTCTCACAACTCAACAGTATAAAGGCAAATAACTAAATTTAAAAAAAAAAGATTTATTTTTATTGTTTTTGACAGAGAGACAGAGAGACAGACAGAGAGAAGGGGGAGGCCCAGAGCAGTCTCCATAGTTGCACATCCTCAGTGTTTGGCGTGGTTTCGTGCCACACAGGTGGGCAAGGGCCGCACAAGGAGGGAACTGTGGTTGCAGGGGCTTGGGGGAGGGGTGGGCAACGGAGGGCGACAGCTAATGGGTAAGGGCTTCTTTTTGGGGTGATGAAAGTGTTCTAAAAAGAAGAAAAAAAAAAAGTGTTCTAAGCTAGACCAGTGGCCGTGGTGGCACAACTGTATGAATACGCTGAAAACTGTGAACTTTACATTTTAAAAGGGTGAATTTTTACAATATGAATTACATCTCAAATAAAAGACGCTGCTGTGCCCAGTTCCTGCCAGCTGCCCCCTGGGGCCTCGCCCCTGCATTTTCCTGTTCGTTTTAGCGGGAGCTCGGAGAGCCGGCCCTGCGCGTGAGTGCGCAGGCGCCTGTCTGGGTCAGCGCGGAGGGCTCGCCCCGCCCACGCCGGCTGGCTCCGCCCACTCCCCGGGCCTGCCTGGCGGCTGTCCTCGCGCGGGGACGTGCTCGCCCCGCCCACGCCGGCTGACTCCGCCCACTCCCCGGGCCTGCCTGGCGGCTGTCCTCGCGCGGGGACGTGCTCGCCCCGCCCACGCCGGCTGACTCCGCCCACTCCCCGGGCCTGCCCGGCTGTCCTCGCGCGGGGACGTGCTCGCCCCGCCCACGCCGGCTGGCTCCGCCCACTCCCCGGGCCTGCCCGGCGGCTGTCCTCGCGCGGGGACGTGCTCGCCCCGCCCACGCCGGCTGACTCCGCCCACTCCCCGGGCCTGCCTGGCGGCTGTCCTCGCGCGGGGACGTGCTCGCCCCGCCCACGCCGGCTGACTCCGCCCACTCCCCGGGCCTGCCTGGCGGCTGTCCTCGCGCGGGGACGTGCTCGCCCCGCCCACGCCGGCTGGCTCCGCCCACTCCCCGGGCCTGCCTGGCGGCTGTCCTCGCGCGGGGACGTGCTCGCCCCGCCCACGCCGGCTGGCTCCGCCCACTCCCCGGGCCTGCCCGGCTGTCCTCGCGCGGGGACGTGGCGGCGGTTGGGGATGAGCCCAGCTGCGGGCGGGTTAGAGCCTCTCACCACCTAGTGGCCTGAAGCAGCGCCCCAGCCCGGGAACTTGGTCCCCAGCCCCGCGGGGAGCGGTCACCGAGGGCCCAGGCCGGCTCCCTCCGCTGTGCGCCGGGAAGCTGCAGCCAGCGGCCGGGACGGAGTCTCTAAGGGCCACGCAGGAAACGGTTCATGCTTTGGAGCCCACACGGTCACTGTCACTACTCACACAGGAATGAGCGTGACCGGCCCAGTAAAACTACTGTGGACACCGAACTCCGAATTCCATGTCATCTTTACATGCCATAAAATACTCGTTTTTGATTTATTTTTTTTAAAGATTTGTTTTTGACATCGACAGAGAAAGAGACGGGGTGGGGGACAGAGCCGTCTCCGTAGTTGTACATCAGTTTGCAACATGGTTTTGCTCCACACAGGTGGGCGGGGGCCTCCCGCGTGGGAAGCGCACCCCAGCTCAGCATGTGGGTCCGCACGGGCCGGGGCCGGGATTCGATCCTTGGTCCCCGGGGCTGCAAAGCGAGCGCTTAACCCGCTGAGCCGTCCCGGCTGCCCCTTGATTTCCTAAACCAGGTGAAAATACCAAACCGTTCTTAGCCCTAAGGCTGTAAAACAAAAACAACAGGTGGTGTTTTTTCTGACCCCAGTGCCCCTTTGCTGGCACCTCAATTTGTCAGGAACGCGCGGACTAGGTACCCTGGGGACCCCCAGACACAGAGCTGAGAACACTGCCGTGATCTGAGGGCGGGGACAGTGCTCTGCTTCCCCGGTCCTCCCACGCTGATGTCCCAGAGTGGGTGCCAGTCTCCCGAGAGGGGAGCTGACCACCTGTTTTATCTTTGCAGACTCGCTCCGAATTGCGTTTTCTTTTACGTCAATGGTTTTTTAAGCAGGAAAACCTAACTTTTTAAAATTTATTTTAAATTATGTGGTAAATGGAATACGCAAGTCTTTTGTTTTAAAGACTTATTTTATTGTTTTTGTCAGAGAGAGACAGAGGGAGACAGAGAGAAGGGGTGGGCCCAGAGCCGTCTCCATAGTTGTATGTCATCAGTTTTCAACATGGTTTCCTTCCACACGGATGTGCAGGGGGCCGCACAGGGCGGGAACTGAACTGGGGCCTCCCACTTGGGAAGCGCACCCCAGCTCAGCACGTGGGTCCACACAGGCCAGGGCTGGGATTCGATCCTCAGTCCCCAGGGCTGCAAAGCCAGTGCTTAACCCGCTGAGCCCTCCCGGCTTCCCCAGAAAAATGCGATTCTTTTGAATCAGAAGGGTGGCTTCTTGCGGCTCTCAGTTTCTACCACTAGCTACACAGCCTTTGTGACGAAGCTGGTTCAGAGCTGAGGCTCAGTGGGGAGGACCGAATGCCAGCCCCTTATACAGCCGACGTGTTACACCTGGTATTTGTGGGTCTGCAGAGTGAGGTTTGGGGACAGGATGTAGGCCAGCGCTGTTCAGCAGACATATAACGTGGCTCATAGGTAATTCTAAATTTTCCAGTAGCCACGTGTACAAAGTAAAAGAAAGCAAGTGAAAGTCATTTAAGTATACTCAACTTAATCCATCCCAAGTAGCATTTTAACCTGTAAGCAATAGAAAACAATGATTCAAGAAGTATTTGCATTCTCCTTCGGTACTAAGTCTGGCAGCTGGTGTGTCGTTTCCACTGACAGCACAGCTCGTTGCGCGTGGCTAGCGGCCGTCCTTACAAGACGGCGCAGACTTCGACCAAACGAAGCCGGGATTGTTGGGCCAAGACCTCGGCGTGTGACTCCACAGGGAAGGGGACGGCTGCTCAGCCTCAGCCCTGGGGCACCTGGGCTGAGTTAAGGTGGTCGAGGGGCGGCTGCAGCAGGGGTTCCCCGCCTGCCCACCCCGCCCCCACGCCACCCCCAGCCCGACCCCGGGCATTACACGCTTCCCGGGGCAGATGGCAGGTGAGCGGCATGAGCTAAGTCCCGTTCACTGGCCAGTGTGCGAAGATGCCTCCTACACCTGTGGGCTTTCGCGCGTGTGTGTGTGTGTGTGTGTGTGGAGGGAACACGGTGTGCGTTTTGGAACAGGCTGGTGATGGGGCGTGTCCCCTGACACCCGGACTGTAGCTCCAGAGGCAGAGGGTTCATCATGTCAAGCTTTTGATGATTAACTCTGCTGCCTCTTTCAAGGGCGGAGACTTCCCTTTCGTTCCTCTGTCCGTGCAGCTACCACGCACACACGCACGCACACACGCACGCACACACGCACGCTCTCCAAGCCCTGCTCTAAGGAGGGGCTTCAGGCGCTCTCCCAAGAACTGGAGGGGCCCCAGCCCGGGCAGGTGGCTGCTGCTGGTAACATAGGAAGATGAGGTAAAATTGGGAACATCTGAGCGGGGGAGGTGCGTGGCCGGCCCTGGCCCCGCCATGGACTGGCTGGCTTATCAGAGACAGCTGTGAGGGGGAGCGGCGGCCTCATGTACCCTTTTCCCTCCAAACCAAAGCTTTGTTTTGCCTGGTTGGGACTTCCCGGGCCTCAGCATCCCTAATCCATGGACACAGTGTGCCTCTGTCCACCCCCGGGGCCGGCAGCTCCCCAGAGCGAGCCATGGGGGCCCTGCCCTCAGGGACTGAAACGGGCCGATACACACGTGCAGACACGTTCGTCACCAGGGTTCTCCAAGGACCAGGATCACCCGGGGTCCCCTGGGAGGAAACATACCGTGGTCCAGGCACTGAGCTCAGCCGCACGTGCCGTCAGGGCCAGCATTTCCACAGACAGACAGACAGAGCCAGGCGGGCCCCAGCCCCATTTATTACAAAACACTGATTACAAATCCGGTAGAGAAAAGGTCGCTGACAGCCCCCGGGTCACCGCAGCCCCCTCCCACCCCGGAGGGCTCTCAGATGCGAAGGTCTCCAGCCAGGAGCGCCGTGTAGCGGGCGGGCGTGAGGGGCAGGTAGGCGCCCCCGGCCAGGTCCAGGACGTAGAGCGGGTCAGACAGCGCGCTCGGGTCGAAGCCCTCCTCCGCCATCCGCACCTTCTGCTGCTTGAAGGTCTCCGTGGTGGCCAGAGACGCCTGGGGAGGGGGCATCGAAGGGAGGCGATGGAAGGGGCATTCTGCCCGGGGTGGGGGGCCCGGTGAGTGGCCTGGATTTGGTTCAGGGGCAGGTACGAGGTCAGAGCTGAGGGGAGGGGGTGCCAGGGAAGAGAGACCGAGGGGTGACGCGTAGGGTTAGGGGTTGTCCTTTCTCTTCAGAGCAAATCATGTGGCGGTGGGCTGGGGGGTGGGAGGTCACAGCAGGAGCGGCTGCTTACCTGCAGCCGTAGGAAGCGAGGCCAGGCATAAGGTGGCAGGTTCTCAGCCACGTGGGCGTAGAACTGCACTAGGTCCAGAGAGTGGGGGGCGCGCAGAACCAGGGCTGCCATTCCAGCCCTGCCTTCGTGTCCTGGGGGAGGGCGGGGGGGGAAGGGCTCAGTCCTGGTGGCCTTGTGTTCCCTGTACCCGTCCTACCAATTTCAGGGAGGTGGGCCGGGCCGGGTGCCCCCGCCCCCCGCGCTGCCCAGGCCCTGGCACCTGGCACGGTGACGCCATAGACGTTCACCTCCTGGAGAAAATCCAGGGCTTCCAAGGCTTCCGCCACCTCGGTCGTGGCCACGTTCTCCCCCTTCCACCTGCCGGGGAGCAGAGATTCGAACAGGAGTCAGGAGCCAGGGCCTCCGGGGATGGGTGCAGGGACAGAGGTCAGGGGTGAGGGCAGGTGGGAGGCTGCAGCAGGTGAGATGCGGGGTGAGGTGAGGAGCTGGCTTAGGGTGGGAGGGAGATGAGGCAGCTCTGAGGTCAGGTGCCCAGGAAGGAGTCAGGACCGGAGGGACAGATACCTGAAGGTGTCCCCAGTGCGGTCGTGGAAGCGCAGGAAGCCTTGGTCATCACACACCAGCAGGTCCCCCGTGTTGAAGAAAACGTCCCCGGGCTGGAAGACGTCCTCTAGCAACTTGCCCCGGGCCAGCTCTGGGCCCCCCGCGTAGCCCAGGAACGGGGTCTGCTGGCTGACGGGGGCCACCAGCAGCCCAGGCTCACCTGGCAGGGTCACGGGGGTCAGGGAGGGCCTCGCTGGGAGCCCCCCCCCAAGCCCCCAAGCCAGTTCCCCCCCTTGCCAGCTTCACCGCGTGCTCAGCGCCCCCCAGCACGAACCTGGGGCGGTGGCCACACAACGCCCTCGCGCGTCCCGGATCGGCTCCCCTGTGGCGACATCATAGCGAAGCAAAGAGAAGGGGAAGACTTGCTGGGGGAAGGGAGACCCAGGTCCGCGGTCATTTCAGTTGCACGAGGCCCCACCCCGCCAGCCCCTCGGGGTCCCCCACCCGGCCCCTCACCTTGTAGAGCCAGGAGCCCCGGCCCACAGTGCCCCGCTGCCCCGTGTAGTTGAAGGTGGCCACGTTGCCCTCCGTCAGCCCGTAGGTCTCCAGCACCTGCAGGGGCCCGAAGCGCCGCACGAAACGCTCCCAGGTGTCCGGGCGCAGCCCACTGCCCACCACCAGCCGGACCTGGTGTCCACGTTCCGCCTGGTTCTGAGGGGCAGCGGCGTCAGCCTCGAGGTGCCAGCCACGCGAGACATCCCGGTTCCCAAGGCCCAGAACCGCTCTGCCCTGCGCCCTCCCTCCAGCGCCCCTGTTAGGCGGCCCACAGCCCGGGGGCCACCTCCTCATCGCTGCCCGCCCCGACCCCGCTGCCCACCACCGGGGCCCACGCACGGGGGGCTGGTTGACCAGGTATCGGCAGAGCTCCCCAATGTACTGGAACACGGTCACCCCATGCTGCTGGCAGTCACCCCAGAACTGACCGGCCAAGAACTTGGACTTCAGCACCAAGGTGGCCCCTGCGGGAAGGGAGGTGAGGTTAGGGGGCCGCAAGTGCCCCTTGACCCCCTTCTTGCCAGACACTAGCCTTTCCTGGGTGCAGCCCCCCTGCGGCATTCTCACTATCGGGGGGCAGGCCAGGGGCGCCCTCTTCCTCTCCCAAACCCGTGCCTCAGAGGCGAGTGCCCTTTAGCGCTCCATCCTCACACCTGCCCCGAGTCCGTCTCTGGGTCGCCTCCTGGGCTGACAGGGTCCCCCACCCACCCCATGCCCTGGACGGGTGGTTCTGCGAACCTGGTGCCTCCCAGGTGCCCGGCCTGCAGGTCTATGCAGGTGAGACCTCTCTATGGCACCCGGGGCTCCCGGAGGGTAGGGCCTGCCTCCTCCCTGCTCCGGCGTGCACCCCAGCAGCGGCGGGAAGGAACATCTGCCCCAGCAGGGCCCAATGGGGGTTGGAGGGACACTGACCAATGCCCAGGCAGCCCACGACGCCCAGCAGGGAGCCAGACATGTGGTAGAGAGGGAGGGCCAGGTAGATGACGTCCTCCTGCCGGGCCCCGCACATCTGGTAGAAGCCCTGGCACTGGAGGACCTTCAGGTGACTGATGCGAGCAGCCTTGGGGAGGCCTGTGGGCGGGCAGACCGGGGGCGGGGCGTGGGCGTGGCTCAGCTCCTAGCCCCGCCCCCGCCCCGCCCCGCAGGGACTTCCAGAGAAAGGGGGGCCGGGCCGTCCTGGAAACGTGGGCGGGAGGCGTGGCGAGGGAGCACGTGACCGCTGGGGTGGGCGCCCCCTGCGCGTGGGGGGCGTTGGAGGGGTGTCCTGGGCGCTGAGGTCGCAGCTCCTGTGCCCAGAGCCCCGCCTGGGTTTCCGGGCGGCCAGCAGGGTGCCCGGCGCTCACCGGTGGTGCCGGAGGTGAAGATGTACAGACACGTGTCCATGATGCTCTGGGGGGCAGACAGGTGCCCGGGCACAGGCGCGTCCCCCTCGGCGGAGACCTCAGCCAGCAAGTCGCTGATTCCGGCGGAATGCGTTGCAGGGCCTGCGGCCCACAGGTGCAGCCCCATGGCTCTCAGGGCCCGCAGGTCGGGCTCCAGGGACTCCACAAACTCTGGAGCCGGCGGGAAAGCGCAGCTCCGCGGCTCTGCCTGTGCCGCCCAGAAGCCTTGCCCACCCCGCCCCCCGCCGCCGCCGCCCCGACGTCCCAACACGGGCCTGGGACCCGGAGCCCGGGGACTCCTCGGGGCACCGAAGACCCAACGCCATCCCTTCGCAAACCCAGAAACATATCCCCACCCTTGGCGAGCCCCAGGGAGCGTTCGGAGCCCGCCCCTTTCCAGAGGGCCCCGCCCCTTCGGGCGCCCGCCCCGCCCTTTCCGGAGGACCACGCCCCTCCCGGCGCCCGCCCCTCCCACGCGGCCCCGCCCTTTCCGGAGGCCCCGCCCCTTTGGGTGCCCCGCGCCCGCCCCCTTCTGTGCCCGCCCCGCCCCTTTCCGGAGGGCCCCGCCCCTTCCGCGCGGCCCCGCCCCGCCCCGGCCTCACCTGGCGCCAGCACCAGCGCGCTCGCGCCGCAGCTGCGGAGACAGTGCAGGAGGGGTCCCCGGCGCAGGGCGGTGGGCACAAAGGCGGTGCGCAGGCCGGCCTTGGCCAGCCCGAACCAGAGCCACAGGAACTCCGGGCCGGCGGGGAGAAGCAGCGCCACGGTGGCCCCGGGTGCCAGAGGGGCCGCGCCATCCCCTTCCCACGCGGCGCGCGCCGCGCTGCTTCCGGCCGCCCGCTCGCCCTCCCGGGCGCCGTCCGCGCCGCCGCCGCCGGGGCCCCGGTCCCAGCCCCGCGCGCGCAGGAAGACGCGCGCTGCCCGGTTGCTCTGGCGCTCGGCCTCGGCGTAGCTGAAGCGCCGCGCGCCGTGGATGAGGAAGGTGTGCGCGGGCCGCTGGCGGGCCAGTTGCGCGAGGCGCCAGGCCAGGCTGCAGCCCGCCTCGGGACTCTGCGGGTCGGCGGCGGCCGCGGCCGAGGCGCGCGCTCGGAGCGCGCGTTTGCAGCGCAGGGCGCGCACCGTGAAGGCCAGGTCGGCGGCGAGCCAGCGCCCCTGCGGCCAGAGGCGCAGCAGCAGCAGCGGCAGCAACAGCAGCAGGGGCAGCAGCAGGAGAGCGGCCATGTGCCCGCTCCCGAAGCCCGGCGCCGTCGGGCCCCGGCCGCTCGCAGCCGGCTCTGCTACTCGCTCCCGAGAAGCTGGGGCCGCTCCTTGCCGGGCGCGCGCGCGCTGGCACACGCCCCTTCCCCCCAGGAGCTGAGCGCGGGGCGGGGGCGGCCGGCACTCCCGGCCGCTCCACCCCGGCCCCTCCCGGCGGCTCGGCCCGCACCCACTAGGCGCCGGGCGGGGCTCGCGTCCCCCCTTGAGCCCGGGTCGCCTCGCGCTTTGGGTTCCTCCACCTCGGGGGCGGTGTGAGGCGTCCAGGCCGGAGCCAGGCCTCCGGCGCGAAGTCCGCGTCTCCCTCGCCCGTCCATCTGCACGCTTGGCGGGAGGGTGCCACCGCTGTCTCCCGAGAGACAGGAACTCGGCCCCTTGCCCGTTCGATGCTGCAAGTCCCGGCACGGTGGCCAGACCCGTGCCCGCCCGGCAGCCGCCCGCAGGCGCAGCCGCAACCCCGGGACGGGTGGGGGCCCAGCCGCGGCGGAGGCGCCGCCCCCGGGAAGCAGCGAACGCGTTCCATCCCGGGCTTACTGGGGGCAGAGGAAACGGGAAGGGGAGGAAGGAAAGGCGGCCTCCGGCGGTGTAGGCTTTCAAAGGCCCGAGAAGCAGGTTGGAGGGCGGGCTTGGATTCGTGGCCGTGTTTGCAGGCGGAGCAGGCGGAGCTACGGGCAGTCAGCCCAGCTGCACGCCGGTCCGGTCCCGGGTCCCGGGCCACCCGGGGGACAAAAGCCCCGCCTGGGCGCTTTCTGCTGGTGCACACCGAGAAGCAGGGGGGGCTCTCCCCGGGAAGTAGAGCCCCCGTTCCCCAGACCCTGGTAGCTGGTGAGCGCGGCCTCCCTGAGCACGACACAGACTAGCTTTGGGGCGCCTCTCGCTTCGCGATGGGTAAGGACAGGGCGCAGAGCCAGGCTCCTCCTGCTTCAGACAAGACGGGTGGGGGGCAGGAAGGGAAGGAAGGTGCCGGTGAAACTGGCTCCAAGCACAGGGTACTTGGGGCAACTCTGGCACAACAGAGGTTCTGGCTTGTTTTATTGTCATTTAAAAACAACTTTTAAAACACGATTATCTCTGCCAAAAAAAAAAAAAAAAGGAACCACCAAGGACACGCGCCCCTTTGCGGGTTCTGTGGCCCGTGTCTCCCTCCCGGGGCCAACCCGGCCTCCCGGGCACTGGCATCAGCCGGGACACGGACAGGCAGCCCCTGAGTGTGTGGGGGGCGACCGGAGAACGCCACCCAGAGCCTGGAGGGGTGCCCAGGGCCCCCCACACGAGTCTTTCCTCCTCCAGCCCGACCCGGCCACCTCTGCTGGGAAGGGGTCTGGGGGGAGGGGCTGCGGCCTCCCAGCGCCGTGGGGTCCGCACAGCCCCCAGGCCTCAGCGGGGGCCGAGCAGCAGGTGCTGGGGCGGGGGGCCCCGCACCGGGCTGCCCCCCGTGCGTTCTGGGACCGGGCCCAGGCGTCCCCCCGGCCCCTGCGAAGCCTGAGTCACCAGGGGCGCGGGCCTCAGTCACTGTCCGACCCCACCGCGGAGGACCCCTTCCGTTTCCGCTTGGAGGGCTTCGGCTTCGCGTCTTCCTCCTCCTGGAAAAGATCGGCGGGGTCAGAGCCGGGACAAGCGCGGCCCCCACACCCCCTGCGCGCAGGCCGGGGGTCTCACCGAGGCGCTGCTGGAGCCTGACTCCTCCTCGGCGTTGGGGGGCTGCGTGGCGTTCTTCCGACTCCGGGGGCTGGACAGGGCCGCCTTCCGCCGGCTCTTGGGCGGCTTGGTGGACGAGTCCTCGTACTCCTCCGCCAGGGAGAAGAGGTCGCTGAACCTGCGGGACAGACGGCCATCAGCAGGGGCCGCCCACCCCGGCCCCCGCCTGGCCTTTCCCTTCACCCCGCACCATCCTGCCGGCCACCGCGCGCGTGCCCCCAGCGGAACCCTCCCCGCGGCCTCACTTCATCTTGTGGGCTTCGTCGCAGCTCGCCTGCACGTGCTGCAGGGCCTGGAGGATCGGGGTCTGGCTGAAAACTGGAGGGGCAGGGGGGGCAGGGCGCGGTCAGGGGCCTGGGAGCTCCGGGTGCCCCCCGCCCCGCCGCCCCGCCGCCCCGCCGCCCCGCCGCCGGGAGGCGTACAGTTCTGCTTGGTGTTGGTCAGGTTGAGCCGCAGGTTGTCCAAATGCTCCAGGATCTGCTCCAGCGTCAGCTGCGCCAGCTTGCTGCTGGAGCTCCGCAGGCTGCGGGGAGCAGACCCGGGGTCTGGGCGGGCCCTGGGGCGGGGCTGGCGGGGCGGGGCCTAGACAGGAACCGGGCCCTGGGGCGGGGCTGGCGGGGCGGGGCCTAGACAGGACCCGGGCCCTGGGGCGGGGCTGGCGGGGCGGGGCTGGGGCCTAGACAGGAACCGGGCCCTGGGGCGGGGCTGGCGGCGGGGCCTAGACAGGACCCGGGCCCTGGGGCGGGGCCGGGACAGGACCCGGGGCGGGGGCGGGGCTGGGGCGCCCGGTCAGGCAGCACGCGCGCAGCCCACCAGGGGGCGCGCAGGGCGCGGCCCACCTCTGCCGCTTGCGCGGGAGGCTGTTGTTCTTGATCAGCAGCGACTTGATGTGCTCGGCCAGCAGGTCGTCGTGCCGCAGGCACCAGTGGCGCAGGATGCTGGTGGTGAACTGGTCGTCCGGGTGGCAGGGCCGGCTCAGCACCATCTTCACCATCTCCTCGCTGGGCCTGGGGGCGACAGGGGCGGCGGCCCCACAGGCTCTCCCCTTGGACTCCGGCCAGAAGCCCAGCCTGCCCACCTGCCCGCCCCCGGGGCGTCCCTCTCCCTCCTCTCTGGGGGCCCCAGAAAGCCTGGCTTCACCCTCCGCGGAAACGAGGGGACAAACAGCGAGGTTCTCTAGTTTCTGCGCCAGGAGCGAGCGTGTGCGCGTGGGGAGGAGCCCACCGATCGCTCAGCTTTGCCCCGGACAGTCCGGACGCGCCAGGGAGGCCGCAGCACACGTGGTGCGGGAATCCACCCCCGCCCCTTCCTTGGGGACGCTCTGTCACCACTTTCTGGGTCTCCCGAGAGGGAAAGGTGGACAGGAGGTGAGAAGGTGGGAAGGAGACAGCTGCGCCCATTCGCGCGGGGCTGAGGGCAGTGCCTGTGATGGGGGTGGGGGGGAGGCCACTGCCGCCCCCAGTTCTGACCCTTCCTCCTTTAGGATGAGCCCTGGGCCCCCGGCGGGCGGGGGAAGGAGCAGGAGTGTGGGATCAGAACTGCTGCGGCAGCAGGAAGCAGGGATGTCCGGTCTGTCCCCACCTCCTGCCCTGAGCAGCGCCTGGTGGGCAGGGGGGTAAAGTCCAGAGGAAGCCCCGGCCCCAGGGGAGCTGCCTATTGTCATTCTCTCCGGAGGAAGGGCAGACTGAGCCCCTGTCAACAACGAGAAAACCAGCCAGGGGGCCAACTGGAGGCCTCTGCGGGGTCTCTCTGGTCTGTTGGGCTGGGAGCTAGGAGCCCCTGGGGGCGGGGAGGGGACCACTCACTTCTCCCTTCGAAGCTGGAGCAGCAGGCAGGACAGGGCCTCGGGGTGCTCTGTGTGGAGGGCGAGGCATGACTCCAGGGAGACCCCTGGCACCAGCCTCCCACCCCCCCACACCAAACAGCGACCCCAGGACCAGGGACAGCCTGATTCAACTGGAGCCAGGAAGAGCCAACCCCCATGGCCCTGCAGACCCCAGTGCCCCCCCATCCTATAGACCCCCAGCCCCCTCCCCACCCCTCTGGCCTGTAGACCCCAGTCTGCCCCCCACCATCCTGTAAGTCCCAGCCCAGCTCAGAGCTGGTGACAGGGGCCCCGCCCCCCACATGGCCCCACGGCAGGAAGGGGCGCAGGGGGTGCCCCGCGCACACCCCACTCACCCTTGTACTTGAGGTGCTGCAGGATGGGGATGATGGTCTCCAGGGGAATGTTGTGGGCCAGGAAGAGCTGCCAGGCACAGTACTGCTCAAAGGTTTCCCAGTCCAGGCTCTGGACTGCGGGTGGCGGAGAAAACAGGTTCTCTCCCACACCCTGCACCCCATGCGGTGCCCCCCCCAGAAAATACACAGGGCTGCCAGCCCCTTGTCCCAGGGTGCCTGAGGGGTCCGCTCACGTACTGAGAATGTTGAGGACGGAGTCTTTTCGAAACATGACCAGGTTGCCCATCATCACGTGGCAGACCAGCTCCTGGAGCTGAGGAGGAGGAGGAGGAAGGCCCGCCGGCTTGAGAGGCCGGAAGCTCATGTGGAGGGGAAAGCAGGACGGCTCACACGGGAAAACCAGAGGCAGTGAAGCCCGGTTCCGAGGGCCGGGGAGACGGGGGAGACGGCATAGGACAGGCCTGCAGCCGGTGGTTCTGGGAGAGGAGCAGCAGGCCTGAGTGGGGGGCACGGCCTGTCTGGGGCAAAAGCAGGTAAAGAAAACCACGTCTCCTGCCCGAGGGCAGGACGGGCAGCTCCTTTGCTGGCCCTCGTGTGAGGAGGGGGCGGGGCCTGGCCGTGGCTGTCAGGTGTGAGGAAGACAAAAGCAAAGGGTGGGCTCTGGAGCATACGCTTCCTCCATTAGGGACGTTAGGGACAGATGGACAGGGCAATGCATGGGGAGGTGCAGAAATGGGCGCCAGTTCTGTCCTGAGGACACAAGCTGAGCCACCGCCTCCTGGGGACCTATGTGTGGCGGGAAGGCCACACAGAGCCTGACCCTTTCATCCCGACTGAGTCAAGGGGGAGGAGAGCACAGGCCAGTCACTTTGCGGTGGAGCCTGAAGAACATGGAGGAGGAGGGGGACCCCGGCCGGGCCCCGGTGTCCTCCCTGCCCCGTGGCCTGCGGTACACAGAGCAGCCGCCTGGGCAGCAGGCCTCCCAGGGGTGACAGCTCTGTGCTCACCTGTGCAGAGTCTATGACGGCCACGATCATGTTCAGCAGCTCCCCGCTTCGCAAGGTCTCATCTGGAAACTGGAGAGAAAAGGGACTGGGGCCGGGGTCCAGGCTGCACCCCACATGCTCACCTCACAGCCCAGTCCCCCGCCTCCCGTGTCCTCGGGGGTGGCTGGGTCAGCCAGACCCGAGCAAAGGGAAGCTGAGAAGCTGACGCTGGGGGACTTGGCTGTCGTCTGCGTGAGCACACGCCTCAGGTGGGCAGTGCGTGCGGAGAGCAGGGCATCGGAGCAGAGATGGAGCCGGGGCCCAAAGGGACGGGAGCGCGGTCTGTGTGGGAGCCTGACAACCTGCAGCTCTGTGCTGGCCCTCAGCCACAGAGCAGGTGTCATGTGTGCGAACGTCAGGGTGCATGAGGGGAGGGGGGGCCGGGAGGAAGCTGCTGTCAGCAGCATTGGTACCACTCCCGTCTCAGTTCCCTCACGCCCACACTGCTCTGGGGACTTTCACTGCGAGGGGGACGAGCTGCTGCCCCTCCTGTGTCCTGCTTCCTGGAGAAGCCGCGAGAGCTGGGGACGTGAAAACGGGGTTCCCGCTGGGGGCCCTGCCCCATGGGAGCCCTCTGAGCGCTGGACGGCCGAGGTTTGTGAACGGGGATCTGGCTGCGGGGCCAAGTGTACAGGTCCAGACCCTGGCTCCCACCACACAAGGCACAGAAGAGGGGGGGGGGGCCGGTCCCACCTCCGTATAGATGGAGGGCGTGAGGTGGCACAGCAGCCGCACATCGTCTTCCTGGCAGGCCTTCATGTCCATCATGAGGCAGGTGTGCAGGTCGCCCAGCTGGGTGGCCTGGGCGAACGACTCGTACAGGTTCATCTTCCCCGCGGCAGCTTTGCTGCAAGACCCCGGGGTCTAAGCCAGCAGCCCGGCCCGCACCCAGCCCCCCAGCTCCCACACCCAGTCCCCCAGCCCCTGCACCCAGCCCCTCAGCTCCCTGCGGTGCCTGGGATGATCTAGTTCATGCCTCCCCCGCTCCCCGCGGATGAGGGACGGCGGGACGGGCTTCTTTGCAGGTGGATAAAAATATTGCTATATTGGGAAGCCGGGATGGCTCAGTGGGTTAAGCACTCACTTTGCAGCCCTGGGGACCAAGGATTGAATCCCGGCCCCGGCCTGTGTGGACCCATGTGCTGAACTGGGAAGTTCCCCCCAGTTCAGTTCTCACTGGGGTGAGACCCCAGCCCAGTTCCTGCCCTGTGCAGCCCTGCGCCCACCTGTGGGATTAAACTATGTGGAAAAACCAATGATGTGCAACTATGGAGACTGTTCTGGGCCCTCCCCCTTCTCTCTGTCTCTGTATCTCTCTCTCTGTCAAAAACAATAAAAATAAATCTTAAAAAAATATTGCTATAGATCAGACCACAGTGATAGTCGTACGACTTCGTGAATGTTCTAAAAACCACTGAACTGTGCGCGTTATAGCTGTTAAAACAAAAGAACACAGGGCTGGCCCCGGTGGTGACCGCCAAGGGGAGGGAGTCAGCGCCTGTGGGAGACGCTTCCGGGCCCCCGCGCACCTGGCCCTCAGGTAGTAGAGCAGGTGGTAGCCGATCTTGGGCTGCTTCTGGTACAGCTCGGAGAGCAGGTCCAGGAGCAGAGAGAAGCTGCTGTTGTCCTCCTGCATCTGGCACAGGTTCCTGGGCAGGGGGACAGCAGGGAGGAGGTCCTGGACAGGGGCCCCACGCGCCAGGACAGAGCACACGTGTGCCATGCGGGGACGGCGGGGCGCTCACCTGAATATCAGGTACAAGGGCTTCCCCACAGATTCCTCCAGGGACCTGCAAGAGGAAGGTGACTGAGGGCCCAGTGCCGGGCTCCGTGCCAGCCTGCTCCTCCCCCAGCCCCAGAGGCCTGGTCACAGAGAAGATAGCTTTCTGCCACGGAACCACATCTGGGCTGTCACCGTCACTTAGAGTGAGGGTTCCATCCCTCAGGGAGGGTCCAGACAAGGGTCCACACCAGCTATAGCAGCGGAGGATGGGCTGGGGGTGTAGCAGGGGGGCATGCAGGGTGGGGTCCCGGTGCTCAGCAGGCCAAGAGCGACCCTCGCTTAGTGCCCAGTGCACATGGGAGTGAGAAGAAGCCAACGGACTGTCCCTCCCCGAGTGCCCACAAGGTGCCCCTGGCTCGGGCTGAGGGCACTTCCGCTCCCGGGGCCGGGGCCAGGCAGGGTGAGCGTACTCCTCTGTGACCTCCTCGGGCAGCACCTCCCCACGGAAGTGCGCCTTGAAGAGCTCCTGCAGGCAGGAGGCCAGCACCGACAGCTGCTCCGAGTCGAAGTCTTCCTGGGGAGCGAGACCCCGTGGGAGGCGTCAGCAGACCAGTGCCTTCCTTCCCCGTCCTCCCAGCCAGAGCCCTACTCACTGGCCCGCCCCCACAGGCAAGAGGCAGGCCGGGGTCCCCCTCACCTCCAAGACCTGGTCCACGATCTCCTGCATGACCTCACACTGGGCCTCCGTGTCACTGCGCAGAGAGGCAGGGTTAGGGCTGCCGCGGCCGCAAGGCTGTCCCGCACACGTGCCCCCAAGGGGCTCCGTGGGCGCTGGGCTGAGGCAGCGCCCGCAGATGAGGGGAGTCCCCCCTGCTTGGATTCCGACCCCAGAGGCCCCCCCTGGAGCCTGGGGTGCACCCATTCCCAGCCCGCACCCGACCTAAGCGGCACGAGGCTCCCACGCAGTGTCCTCCCGCCCACCGGGCCCGCATGGGGGGAGGGGCCACAGCCACCTGCCCTTCTGCAGCTGCAGCACTTTGTCCCTCAGGGACTCGTCCAGCTGGTCCAGGAAAGGGGTTATGTCCACCGGCTCCTCCACCACCGTCTCCTTGATGGGGTGGAAGCGGAACTCTCTCTTCTTTCCTGCAGGGACAGGTCGCAAAGCAGCTGCTGCCCCACGCTGGGGAACAACCAGCACAGGGCTCTGCACCCCGGCCTCCCTCCCAGCACCCCATCAGCCAAACACACTCACGGGCAGAGGCCGCGCCTGCCAGCGGGTCCCCCGGGGCTGGCGCGCCCGGAACTGCCCTCCCCGGAACCCAACTGCACCTTTGCTGTTGAGTTCCTCCTCATCATCACTGAAGGCTGCCTCAGCATTGTCATAGCAACTCTCATCCTTGTCCGACATGTGGTTGTCCATCTCCATGGAAACTGGCTCTTCAACTTTGACTTGGGAGTAAAGAAAGACAAGGTGTTTGGGGGCCTCCTGCACAGGCCGCCCCTGTGCTCAGCTCAGCCAGTGAGCAGGTGAGACCCAGGACACCCCAGGGGCCCCTTCATCTACCACCTCGGTGGGCACTACGGCTGGCCCACCCCACCTACGAGTAGTGTGGCACTGGGAGTGGGGCCTGGGAGCTGGCAGGGCCGTCGTTTGCCGGGGGGCTGAGAGAGGAGGGCGGATGGGAGGGGAAGTCAGGGGAGAACCAGCGAAGGCGGCTCACACAGGACAAAGGGGACCTGGGGGGGGGGGGAGAGACAGGGGACAGAGTTGGGGAGGTGGGGAGCTGCAGGCGGACGTGTCTGCGTGGGGCTCAGTGTGAGCCCCACACCTCTCCACCTGCTTTGGAAGCAGGGGGCAAGGGACGAAGTGGGAGGGTCCTGTACCTTCCACGGGTGGGCTGGGTGAACTGCAGAACTCGGGAAACTTCTCCCTTAGCATGGCCCGCAACTCCTTATCCAGCTTAGGGTTGTCGAACAGGGGAGCCAGGTGCCTAGCGGGTCAGGAGTGAAGGTCAGCACCAGAGATCCTCCCTTCGGACCCAGCAGAGCCCACCCAGCAGGCCTGGGCACACTCAGGCCCTCACAGGGGGCCCTGGGGCCCGGCGTCTGGAGCCCTTTACAACGTGATGGCAGGAGAGACGATCCTGCGAATCAAGCGTGCTTTTCACACGTCTCGAGGTACAGGGTCAACAGCGGTACGGCAGTGTCTGGACAAGCCTGACCCCCCGACCCTCCCACGGACACAGTTCTTACGCCAAGACGCGCTTCTCCACGATGTGGTTGAGGGAGGAGAAGACACCGTGCCGCACGTGGGCCTCCAGTGCGGGGGAGAAGTTGGGGATGATCTGGAAGGGAGGGGGCGGGACAGTGAGCACAGGGCTTCCGCCCCGAGAGTCCTGCAGAATGTGGGCTACAGCGCTGCTTTGGTTTGATGGGGGCACCCTGGGGAGTGCGGCTGCAGACCATTCCAGGCGACTAGAACAGGACCTGCTGCCCCTCAGGGGGACTCGATTCTGCATTACGTCTTCAGCCCTGAGGTCGAGACCCCATGGAGACACAGGAAGGCCCGACTGGGCAGTGGGAACAGGAAGGGATGGGACCTACGACCACTTATGCTCCCGCATGGGACGCGCCCTGGGCGGCTCAGCCAGGCAGGCAGGCAGGGCACTTACGCGGCACATGAAGTCCAGGAGTGTGGCAGTGATGGCTGGGTGGGGCTTCATGGAGTGATGCATGACCAGGATGGCCGGTTCTGGAGACAAGGGCCCCCACATCAGAACCTGTCCCCAGCTCCATACACCAAGCAATCAACATGTACCCACGGCTCCAGACAGCATGCCGACCCCCCCCCGCCCCGGGAGCAGAAGCCAGAGCAGGCTCCCCCAGAACAGCTGGTGGTGCACGTGAGATGGGAGGTGGCAGGAGGGAAGCAGGGTGGGTGTGCGCAGCCTTCACATCCTGGAGACACCCCCCCGCCCCAGTCTGAGCACGCGGCTACCAGCAGGAGAGGGTGCAGCACCGCCCGGCCTCATCAAAGCCACTTCCCTTCTAGGTCAAGGGAGCACGGGTGGGGGACAACGGAACTGCTCCCGATAAGCTGCCTCCTCCTTGCCGCCCCACAATTGATTTATGGCCGCTGCCCCTGAGGCAGCAGCGGGGCGGGCGGGCACGTACCGATGTTCATGATGCTGTCCTTCTCGGGGCTAAAGAACAGCCAGTCGTAAAACAAAGCCAGCTTGGCGTTAGAGGCAGCGACGTTAGACTGGAAGGAAGAGGGCCAAGAAGGGGGTGCGTTTCCTCACAGCTCCTTCCCATCCGAAGCCCCGGCAGACCCCAGCCCAGGACATGTCCCTCAGGGAGACGGGTGCGGGGCACCCAAGTCTGTGCCCACGTGTGAGGGCGTGGGGCTCACACACCCAGAGCAGACCCTGGTCCCATGAGGGGGCGCGCCTGGGCCTGGAGTCCCCGGTCACCCCGGAGCTGAGACAGCACTAGTCTGAGCCCTTGCTGGGTTCCCTGGGGACATTCCTGAAGGAGACCCCCAGAATAGCCGCTGTTAGACCTGAATCAGCACATTCCAGAGACCCAGTCGGACGTGGGGGAGGGGCCCTGCCAGAAAGGGGTCAGAGAGCACCGTCCCGCCCAGGCCCAGGGAGGACAGCGCTGGAAGGGCCAGGGGCCGGCTCCACTTGGAGAAGGGAGTACCCAGCGCTGGTGCCAAAGGGCAGGAGGGGAGGGTCTGACCTGACCACGTGTGGTTTCTGGAAGCAGAGGGGCCCAGACACCCGGTGTGGGGACTAGCACAGATGAGCCTGCTCACCCCCGGCCCCAGATGGGAAGGAATGTGCAAGCAGGTCTCTAGTCGTCAAGGTGGGGGGGCATGGGGGCAAAAGCTGAGGCTTTCAGGAGGCAGAGAGTGAAAGGGCACGGCCCGGAGGAGCCAGGGGGCTTGGAGAGTCAGGAAGAAGCACAAGAATGTGGGGAACATGGGGGGAGGGGGACCCCAGCCCCTCACCGTGCACGTGGTGAGCAGCCAGCCAATGATAGCCCAGCGGGGCAGGATGTCTGAACTCAGCACCTCATTGGAAGGGTGGACAACCCCGCAGATGTAGCGGATGAGGTCACAGCGCAGAGACTGACTGTCTGGGGTTGACAGGTACTGGCGCTGGAACCAATCCTGGTACCGCTTCTGCTGACCAAACCGCACCTGGGGGAGGGGGCGGTAGACAGAGAACCATGGCAGGGAGGCTGGGGCCTCAGGCAGAGGGGCAAGATGTGCGCCATTCAGCTGCACCTGTGTCTTCCCATAACTTACTCATTCACTCACAACATCTCTCAGGTCTCCCCTCTGGGAAGACTTCCTGACTTAAATGCTCCTTGATTAAATAAAGGCTGCCGGTCACGTGCCCGGGGGTGCGTTCATTCCCACCACCAGCCTGAGGCCATGGTTGGCCCCGAATGCAGGTGCAGTCACTTCTGCTCCGCGCTCCTGCCTGGTCACTCACCCCCCAGTCACACACAGCACTCGGGTGTTTTCTTGAGCTACTTATCAATAGCAAAGAATGCTCCTGTCCACCCCTCAGCTCCGACTGAAGGCTTTCTGACACTCAGTGACCTCACAAGGTCACTGTCCAAGGCCCATGGGGCCTCCCAGCCTTCCCGAAAGTCTTCCCTCACACAGGCTCCGTGGTTACAAAGAGCAACGCTCATGCAGGAGCAGGAGCTAGGTTTCCTCCCAGCCCCCAAATTCGACAACAGAGAGCAGGAAAAACCAAAACCATCCAGACACACAGTCCCACACCACCTTCTGCAGATGTGGCTACTACAGCCAAGGCACGAAGCCTTTCAGTCTACTTGGTTTTAACTGAACCGGCGGAGGCCACCGCGTGGGGCAGCGCCGGTCTGGGCAGGTCTCCTGGGTGAGTTGGGAAACCAAAAGCTGGCTAGAGCCACGGCTCCCCGATGCCAGGCGGGCTGCAGAGCTGCTGCCTGGTGGTTCTGTCCAAACAGACGCTTCGGTCCCATTCTCTGCAGGAATGGGATCCAGGAAGATGCACCTTCCACAGGCCCCTCTGTCCTGCCGTAAGGCGCCCACGTTTGGAAAGCAGAAGCCAGCGTGCATCCTGAGCCCCTGGCGCATGGGAGCTGTGGGTCCGAGCGCATGCCCTCATCCAGTCCTTCTCACACATCTCACACTTGCCAGTTACATGATTCCTCTACGGCTACTGGGTTAATGACTGCTTCAGATACACGGGGGGCTTCGCAAGAGCCGAGTTCTCTCTTACTCAGCACTGTATCCCCGCTTCTATGTTTTTTAATTTTCTCTTTTTCAATTACAGTTGATACAATACGGTATCCGTCCCAGGTGCACGCACCCGCAGTCCTGAGCACCGTGCCCAATGCAGGCAGATGGGGCACCCCTGTGACCAGCACCCCAGCCAGCCTGCAGCTGCTGCTACAGGGGAGCTTACCCGAGAGGTCATGAACAGGAGCTTAGTCTCCATGTCTGGGGTCAGACGACAGGCCAGGAACTTTCGAGATGTTCTTGACTGAAGAAGGTGTAGGATGCCTGGACCGGGTAGGGAAGGGGAGAGACACGTCTGAGGGTCAGAGGAGTAGGGTAGGCGGGGGAGCTGCACCGGGCCTGAGGGCCGTGGTTTCGCTCCTGGGGAGTTCTAAGACCAAGAGAAGTAGGGTGAAGGTCCAAGTGGGGTTCTAAGCAGCACCTGTATGTTTTGCTCCATCCCCAGGACCAGACATATTCATTCTCTTCTGCTGGCCAGCCAGAGCCCCCACTAGTGTTGTTCCACGTGGGAAAGTCGGGAGTCAGGGGTGGGGGTGGGAATCTGGGATGCTCTGGCCTCTCCCCTTGCTCTGGAAAGTCCCCTCATGGAGCCCTGGGATCAGTGTGGGCTGCAATGTAAGCCTGAGCTCTGGGGTCCAAGTCTGCCTCTGACACCAGCTGAGTGGCCTTGAGCAAGTCACTTAAGCTCTGTGAGCCATTTTTTTTATCTGTAAATGTGGACACCCTGAGCACTGCATGAGTTAACATGCGTGTGCCCAGCACACAGGAAGCACGTGGAAACAACCCAGCACCTGTTTAGTTTAAGGACAGCCCTCTCTCCTCTCCTGACTTCCCAGGTCCTAGACTACTGCTTTCATGTTGTGTGCGCACACACACACGCATACACACGCGTGCTGGAAGTGAGGTAGGGAGCAAAGCTCCATGATTATTGTTCAGGCCCGAGGAAAGGAGCGGGGTGGGGGGAGGGCCTTGTCCGGATGCCAGAGCCTCTTTCCTCCCCAGCAAGCATTCTGACCCAGCTGGATCCTTGGAATTCAAAGGCAAGACTCCTCCCAGGAGGCACCTCCTCCCCGGGACCCATTCCAGCCACTCTGCTGACTCAGGCTCACGAGCTGACCTCTGACTCCCCTGCAGGGCTCAGTGAAGCTGGAAACTGGTCACCAGCTCACCTCCTGAGCCAAACAGCTATTGGCGAGGAGGAGCAGGCGGTCCCAGCTCCCCGCCTCACCCTTCTTAGGAGTAAGGGCCGCAGGAGCCTCCAAGCAGGGCTGTCAGGGGCCCAAGCGAGCTGCTGGGTGGCAGACCTGCCCAGCCCGGCTGCCTGTGGCTTCTGGCCAAAGCCGCTCCACCCTTGGGTTCAAGCAGTAATGTGTATGGACCTCCCACCTCTCAGGACAGGACACCTCGCCCTTCTGTACCTGTGAACTGAGGACTCAAGGCCTGAGGGTTATGGATAATATCCTTCCAAAGCAGCTCAAACTCTGGTATCCTAGCAACATTCTGAAGTAGTCGTACGAGGTCCCGGCCAATCATCAGACATTCCATGAACTTGATGGTGCAGGGGACAGGAAAGAGAAGGAAAACACATTGTTTACCTGCTGCAGGGAAGACAAAGGAACAGAGTGTTCTGGGGAGGGTAGAACAGAGCGCTCAAGGGACCATGCGATCTCTTCTGGAACCCAGAGGCTGGATCCTAGCTGTTTGGGGGAAGCCAGCTGGGAAGTGAGCGCTGAAGTCAAGGCTGAGAAGTTACTGGAAAGTGTCAACGCCTCACTGGTTTTCACATCAGCCCCCTGCCCTCTCCTCTCAGAACTGTTTCCAGCCAGGTCAAGAAACGAAGGTCCACGGGGAAGCCGGGATGGCTCAGTGGGTTAAGCGCTCACTTTGCAGCGCCGAGGACCAGGGATCGAATCCCGGCCCTGGCCCATGTGGACCCATATGCTGAACTGGGAGCTCCCCCAGTTCAGTTCTCTCTCTGTCTCTGTCTCTGTGTCTCTCTCTCTCTCTGTCAAGGATAAAATAAATAAAAAAAAAAAGAAAAGAAACGAAGGTCCTAAAAGCATAGGACTGGGTGAACCGAGCCCCCGACATCTTACCCCCAAACCCACTCAATCTACCGGAAGGTTCTGTGGTGATGGAAATGGCCTGCATCCAATCTGTCCAAAAGCACACCCATCAGCCACATGACACTGAAAAGCACTTCACATGCGACTAACTCAGCTTAGGAGTGAATTTAAAATCTCATCTTCGTTCACTTTAAATTGCCACTTGTGGCCAGTGCTCACTGCCGAGAACACAGCCTGGGCCACGCCCTCCTCGGAGGTCTGACAGTGGGTCCTCATAGCCCCCTGACCACGCCGGCTCCCTGGGGGTGAGGGGCAGAGGACGACAGCCTGTGTCTGTAGCACACAGGTGTCTGTGACGCTGACCCGCAAAAGCCCCAGGATGCCACAGGCCCAGGCAGCACCTGTCTCGCAAGGCCAGGAAGGCCAGGCCCTGAGCCCCTCCACCTTCCCCCACCCCTGGCCTGGTGGCCGCCTGTCCTGGGCTCGCGCGCTCACCCGCTCCCGAAGTAGTGAGACGCAGAAGTCCACCTCCTTCTGGCGCAGGGCCTGCAGCGGGGCGGTGCCGTGGTGGTCCACGATGAGGCGCAGGTACGTGTACACGGCCATGGCGATCAGGATGCTGCTCTTCAACACCCAGTCCCTGCAGCGGGGGCCGCGGCCACACTGTCGGCACCTGTCCCCTTGCGCCGTCCCCACTCCCGCTCTAGGCCCGAGGGGCTGAGTGAGCTCTGGGACCGGGTGCCCTGCTCCCTCATGCTGTCACCATCTGGGACGAGCAGCTGCTAAGGCGGATGCTTCCCGCTCCTCTCCCCACAGCCCAGTAAAGACAAGAGCTGCACACGAGCAGTTTCTCCCCACCCACAGCTATGGCGCCCGGGACAACCACTCCGCGTGTGGGCTCACGCACTCAGACACTGACTGCGGGCCTCCCACGTGCCCAGTGCTGCGCGAGGGGCTGGGGACACAAAGCAGCAGAGCCTCCACCCGGCTCAGACGGTAGGGAATCGAAGTCAGTGGTCCCTCAGGTGAAGTCCAAGGGCCTGTGGGGGTCACCATGACCCCGAGGACCCTGGAGGTCCAGAAGGCGCTGTGTTGGCCCTGCCGTCACGCTCATTACTGCAGCCCGTCGGGCCACCCCTTCCCTTGGCGCTGCAGCTATGGGTCCCGCGCCCAGACGCTGAGTCACCTGCCCCAAATCACCAGCTGGAAAGAACAGGACTTTGGGACAGCAAAGCCTATTCTCCCAGGAGTCATACGAGTTCCCTGGGGAGAAGGGGGCAACGAGACAACTGTGTGTGCCCTGCTGCTTTAAAAGGGGAGAAAGATGCAGTGGGCAGAGCCCAAACGCGCCAGTGCTGTCTCCAAGTGCCAAACCTGGGGCGCCGTCTCCCCCGAGCAAACAGTTGGTACCGGCTTTGGCACCGCTGCTGGACATAGGGAACCAGAGGAAAAAAGTTTAATTAATCCAGCCAGGCAGCATCCTGGTTCCGGAAAGTGGCTCGAGCGCCTAATTAGGAGACTCTGGCCTATTCTTTTTGCAGAATGACAGCAGCAGCCAAGGGCGCGGGGAGGGCCACCCCCCACTCTTTCCACTGCACAACCCTAGGAACACTCGGCAGGGAGAGTGTGGCAGGGGCCGGCTTAAGCTTCTAAGGGTGTGTGCTGGGAGGATGGAGAGGACAGGCCAGCTCCCCGACACCTGTACATGGAGGCTGCGCCCTCGCTGCCCATGAGGGGACGCCGCTTGGAAGTATGGGGACAAGAGGTGTCTGGCACCAGGAACAAAACGAGAAAAGTTACTTTTCAGGATGACAGCTAGCAGAGGTGATGAGTGTATCTGAACCCCGGGGTGGGAACCCTGTGACCCAGGACACCAGACAGGCACAGTGAGCTTGTAGCAGCCGCGGCAGCCGGGAAGATGAGGGCACGGCCACGCCCCGGGCACCAGGTAGCACTGTGCAGCAGATGCCCGGCTCCCAGGCTCCTGGACAGAGCACAGAACACAGCCTCCGCTTTCACAAGTGTGACGGGAAGGAGCGCCGTTCCCCTAAGCACGGGAGACGCGGATGCCATTAGCCCTCCCGGTCACCTGACCACTACAGGGCCCTCACCCAGAAAGGGACTCTGAAATGAAGCAGTTGGAAAATGGCGGCCACAGGACCGACAGGAGGACCTTACCCCCAAACACGTTCAGATACAGATCAGCTCTCATAAAATTTTTGGTCCTCTGATGGGGAAGGGAATCATTCAGCAGGAAAACCCAACGTGGCCCCTCATGCCCTGCTCCCACGGGAACCTCCGGGCCTCCACGCCCTACTTGCAAACTCCACAGGTCTGATTACCTAATCGCCACCCCCCAGCCACCTCAACAAAAGGGGGCTCGTGGTAGGATGGAAAGTCCTGGAAGGGAGAAAAGGGGTACCTGCCAGGCCTGGGTATTTGGCTGGCCCCACTCTGCTGAGTTCATTCTCCCCCAGCTCCCCCCAAAGATAAACATTCCAAGGAGGTCTGGATCAAAAATAACCCTTATCAGATGAAACCAGTCTTTCCTGGGCTCTGAGATATTTCGGCGAGGACTCCGCCTTTGTCCCGGGACCCCAGACATCACTTCCTCCTCTGCCCCGGCTGCTCTGACGCCTGACGGTGGCACCTCTAAGGTGTTCTGGGCCATCTGCACCCCACTTCCCGCCCTTCGCGGGTGACCCTACCTCTGCTCCGTGAGGATATCCAGAACACTCTCCGCCAGCCAGATGTTCTTTGCAGTGACATCCCCACCTGATCGAAGGGGGAGAAGACAGTCAGAAAGGCGCTAATTAGCACCGTGGATAATCCAGTACATTTCTCCACCACCCTGCTGCTCAGTCCCGAGCTGTTCTTCCATCACTGATGCTCCATGTGCTGGGAGAACTGCCTTTGGTTCCGTCAGGGTTTGAAATTTCCCTCTGTCTCCAGAGAGAAGAGAAGGGAAGGTTCTGGGTTTTCCCAGAAACCAAAGCTGCCACTTTTCTAGATTGGGGTTTGCAGCGGGAATACTGTGACCCTTGAAAGGGGATGTCTGGGAAGGAGATGTGAAAAGCCCATGGTCAGGCAGAAAGGATGGCATCTCAGATGGGGCCCGAGAGGCACAGGCGTCTAGTGACAGCTGCGGCCGCACATCTGGATGTTCCAAACCCTGTGTCAGCTCATGATAGGCCAAGAGTTTTCTGTTTCCAGGTACCACAGTCTTCCGGGCTTGCTACAGAACTTCCCGGGGCAGAATTCACATGTAGTGACGCCAGACCAAAGTCTCAGGATGAGAAGTGGGGATAGGCATGCCACACGGGGGAGAAAATGCCAGGAGAGTGGACAACAGTAGCCAGCACCATGCAGTATCTTGCCCTAGGTCCTAGTTTACAAATTCAATGTTCACACAGTGGAGGTTCATATGCATCAAAACAGGAGCATCAGTTTTCTATAAAGTCCTAGAGAGGAAGCAAAGCACCGATGGGCAGCAGTGAGAGGGTCATTTTCAAACACACACACACAGGATCCTGGGAGAAAAGGTGGCCCAGGCAGGCCTCCTGGGTACTCAGTGACGCAGACAGCTGTCGCCGATGCCAAGAAGATAATGAAGCCGAAATGTCAGGGTCTGTGCTCTGACATAGCTTGTCCCTCGAAATGGCCCTCATCGGATGTTAGCATGATTAGGGAGTAAGCTTGGAACATGGGGGTGCAGAGGGAGCTGTCTGGGCTTCTGAGAGCACACGTGATGGAGACAAGGCATTGCCCTCACACCTCTCCCCGTCCCTTCCGAAGCCTTCCGGACCCAGTATAGCAGGAGACCCCACGGTGAGGACGGGCCAGCCTGGGCCCCCTCTTACGTCTGGCAGGAAGGGAGACAGGCAGGGCCTACTGCTCAGAAGGCCCCTGTGGTTTTTCTGCAGCTCTGTGGCCCCAGGACGCCTGATCTGGAAGGCCTCGGGGCACTCGGTCCCGCTCCAGGGCCTGGATTTAGCCTCGGACTCCTCGCCGTTTTTCTTTACGCTCCTGCCGTCACACTCACCAGCAATCTGCTTCATGAATGTCATGCAAACACCATCGGCTCCCAGAACCCCACTCTTCACTAGTTCCCGTACCAACCACACCAGCTAAAGGAGAGAGGAAAAGACAGATGAAGGGGAGGGCCTAGGCTCTGAGAAGGGGCAGAGCCAACGACATCACAGGCAGCACACTGGCAGGCGGGGGTGTGTGGCCCGCAGCCCGTCCTTCCACTCCCCACAGGAGAGGACCCACCCTCTGCTCTCTCTGAGCTGGGTCTCTCTTCCCTTTCTGGCCTTACCTGAGTACGGCAGGTGTCCTGCAACTTCAAGTACTTCTCCATCAGTAACTGGTTGATCTTGTTCAGGACGATATTCATGCCATCACGACTCACCAGGGCCAAGTCCCGGTAACACTGCGGGAGGAGAGGCTCGTGAGCAGCCAGCAAGCTGAGGCCAGGCTCCTGAGCCCATGCTCAGGGACCCACCCCCCCGCCCCCTTTAACTGCAACAACACTGCTGGGCTGCGAGCAGCCATGGAAGACCCTCCACTCTGGGCGCATGCCTTCATAGGGCTCCCCGTCCCCAACCGACCGCTGCTCCATCTCATGGCGGGAGGGGCTGACGGCGCCCTCAGAAGGCTCCCTGCCCCCCACCTGCCTTCCTAGGAAGTGTCACACTGTTTGATGCCACAAGCTGAGCAAAAGCAGGTGGAGGCCATCTGCTTTTCATCTGCCAGTAGAAAAGGTCATCGCAGAATGGGTTTCGCTGAACAGGCTGGAAAGGATCCCAGAGAAGATTTTAAACCTGTACTGACCCAGCCAATGGAGGAGCGAAGGGCTAGGAGTATTAGGGGAGGAGGACCCAGGGGCCCAGGCCCTGGAAAAGAAGCATAGAGCCACGCTGAGCTTCCTTAATGGACTATCTGTTTTCTTTTCTCGAGACTGCCCTTTGCTTCTGCCAAGTACTGAGAAAGGAGGGGTCCCCCAGCACACTCACCGCCGGAGGCGAGAGAGGGCACCCCAGTTTCCTCTGAGAGTTCCTGCTTCCCTCTGAGCACCCGGTCCATCTCTCCAGAGACCAGCCCCCTGAGGGAGCACCTTAGGGGCCCTCATTAGCAACCTCCTGAGCCTGCGGTCTGCTATGCAGTCAGGGTCTCAGCACAAAGGGCAAAGTCAGGGAGGCATGTCCTTGGACACGTGACGTCATCTTACAGGTAAAAGTGGGAGCAGTTGGGGAGGGGACAGAACTCTTTGGGAGGATTACATGAGAGCCTGTCTGGACAGAGCTGCACACAGTGCTGGGCTCAGAACACACGTCTTTCCTTCCACAGCCCCCTGCTGAGGGAAGCACCAATGAGAATACAAAATCCCCCCTTCAAATTCTTCTCTGTTGGTGTTACACTAACCGATGTGCCAGATACAGACACACTTCTGAACCGTCACGCCAAGACTCAAAGGACACAGAACTGCCGGGAAGGGGACATGTGGACAGGCCAGACAGAGGACTTGGCTACTTCGTTAGAGAAAGAACAGAACCCAGTGAGGTCCTCGGGCCCAGCCCTCCCTCAGGAAGGAGCCCACTGAACACCTTCCGGGAAGCACCCCGCATGCCTCAGGGAGTCTGACACCAGTCACTCCAGTGCTCTCGTCACCGCCTGCCCCAGTCACCAAACACGAAGTGGCCGACACCAGAGCCCATCTGCTGCCACGCTACCCTGCTTCCTCGGCATCTGCCCACAACAGGCCTGCATACTCCAGGCCACGCTCCTCTGGGTGAGAACCCTTGTGGGACTAGGGGACAGTTGTTCCAATCTCTGAACCAATTCCCACCTTTTAGACCTGACCCGTAAACCTGAAATTGGAATCTCTTTAAATGCTTCTGCACCCTCACAACTGTCTTCTCTTGCCCTTTAGCTTCAGAATGCAGAGAATGGAGAGAGAGAGAAAGGACTTCCATCAGAGAATGACCAGCTCGCTGAGAGTGAGAAGGGGGCTGTATTCAGAGAGCCGGGCCCAGCTGTGGTGACAGGGTCTGGGACCGCGCCAGCTAAGCCAGAAGTCCCGCGTAGTCCCAGACCGTGTGAGAAGGGCCTGCAGGTGCAGAGCGGGGAGTCTTACCTTCTGGGCTTGGGCAGGCTCAGTGAGGACAAGGGTGAAGAGGCCTAGGCAGACTTCCTCGTGCTGGGGCGGGCCTTTGCACACCTGGGAAATGGGGAAGGGAAAACCTAGCTGTCACTCACAGGAGGGAAGCGCTTGAGCACAGTGTCCCCCAGAAAACTTGGACCTCCTGAGTCACAAGCAAAGGGGAATCATCAACTCTTCAATCTGATGATTTCTGTCCCCTAAAGGTGATGGGGCGTCTGTTTTAGGGGAGCGGTGGAAGGAAAGGATGGACCCTTATGCTTCCTCCCAGGCTGAACGCAGGCCAAGGGCAAGAAATAAGAGTGTTTAAAATGGGAAAAGAAAAAAATCCTCCCCCACCTCTAACCAGACTTCAACAGCGGACAGGGAGGTGCTGCAAAGAGTCAGCCACGGAGGAACCGGGCGCCTTCCGGGCCATGACCACGGCCAGACGGCGGCCCTGCCCGCTGACACTGGGAAGGTGAAGACCCGAGGAGAATCGTATACTAAGGAGGCACTGCTCACCAAACGCTCACCACGGGCCACTATTCTAAGTACTTTACACGTACTATTTAAAACCCTTTCAACCTCACAGACTGATCAGGAAATATATACAATCAAATATGTGAGAAGAATTTGCAAAGAAAAAAGTCACTGTAGAGCTGTGAGTTATTTTTTAAAGTTGTTATGTAAAGATGTCTGAGGCTCTAAGAGCTGGAACCCCACAGTGAGACAAAGGAGTCCGGAAGCCTGTTCCGGGAACCCAGACCCAGACTTCAGTCCACTCATTCCGGCAAACGGGTCTGGGGAGAGCGTCCTACTCACGTAGGCATTGAGCGCGTCATTGGCCTCTCTCTCTGAGACACCAACGGTCATCGACGTCACGATGCTCATACATCTTTCCAGCCTCTGTGAAAGGGGGAGAACAAAATTAAGAGTATATCATGCCATTAAAAAAAGAAAATGAAGTTCCACAGTTAAATATTAAAAGTGTATTGTGCCATTACCTATGAAGTACTTCTGGCCCCAAAAATATTTTTAAAAATTCCACCCTCGTCACATCTCTAGATCTAGCTACCAGGTTTTAAGTCACTATGGGGATAATATCAGCAAAATCCAGAATGTGGAAAACCTGACAGGTGACCTGGTTTCTTTCACATATAAATTGCAAGGAAAAAAAAAAAAAGCACAGAAGGAGAAACCCGTATATTAAAAGACTTGAAACTATAACCTGCTGAATAAAGTAAGAATTGCTGAGTCCATGCTGATGGATAAATACATGCATAACAGAGAAGAGGAAGGTATTCCTTACTGTGGAATTCCAACTAATAAACGAAGAAGAAATGACAGGAGTAATAATTAATTCAGGTAATTATCATCCATGCATGTTAAAACCAGAAAACTTTCCTGAGAAAGAAGGTATGCACATAGGTTCAAAATACTTATTAATTACAAAGGGAAAACAGTAACATCAGAAATCCTGGTGATACCACCTTGACCAAGTGATACCTGATGCTACAGACCTCTGAAGAGGCTTTACAAGAACCTACGGTGTCCTTGCCAAAAACGAATCTCAGACCAACCACGGAGAAATTTCAGACGATCCAAATTGAATCATATTCCACAAAATTACTTGGCCTGTCAAAGGTCATGGAACAGAAAGCTAGACTAAGATCTGCTGCAGATTGAACAATTCAAGAAACAGTTCACCACACTGTAACATGTGATCTTGGCCTGCTGTTAACAGACACAATTGGTAAAATGTGACCATGTACTATAAATTAGATAACAGAACATGTCAATATTAAAGGTTCCCATCTTGAGTGCAGGACAGTGGTTAGCAACACAGGAAATACACGCTGAAGTATATAAATCTAAAGGAGCATCCTGGCTGCGTTTTAGTCTCTCAAGGTTAAGATAATATTATATATAGAGAGAGACAATGAGAAAGCAAATGTGGAAACTGTTCCTTATTAGTGAATCTGGGTAAAGAATATATGAGTTCTATGTATTATAATTTTTCTCTAGGCTTGAAATTACTTTAAAATAAAGTTATTTAAAAAATTGAAG
>PVKE010003186.1:63585-74745 GCA_004027555.1 Craseonycteris thonglongyai
AAAAAAAAAAAAATTGAAGAGAGATGTCCACTGAATGCAATGTGTGGTCCTGATTTGATGACTGATTTGAACAAACCAATTACAAAAGAAGTTGTGAGAGAGTCAAGAGAAAGCTGAGCGCTGAGGGAAGTACCGTGAATATTTTTAGGTGAACTGCTGTGGCCATGGTAAAGAAAGTCCTTCTCTCATGGGCCTATATATGAAGTATCACCTACAGATGAAACGATGCATCTTGGATTTGCTTCACAATGACCCCGACTGGGGGAGATAACACAAGGTTGTCATGCGCTGATAATAGTGAAGCACCATGATGCTTCCATGGGAATTACACTATTCTCCCTACTTTTTTATGTTTGAAATGTCTCCCCAAAGACACCTTGTTGAGAACTGGTTCTACCACTGACAAGCAAGGACAGTGGGGAAGAGGCCCAGGGCCGAGACAACAGTGCTTCTCCTGGAACCATCACCTCCGGGCAGAAATGAGGGTTAAGGCAAGGAGCACCCACAGCCACCAAACTTCAACTGGAAACAGGCCCGAAGCCACTCGGGCCCAGAGGTCAACATCAGGTCTGAATGAGGTCAGCTCCACGCACTCAGCCTTACTCAGCAGCACCTGCGTACTTGTGACAAGGCGCGGGGAGGTCACACTCAAGCAGGGCTATGACTCTCAGCTGCACCTCTCCCACAGCTGAGACCCATCACTGCCCTCTAGCCCCCGCGTGAGGAGGGAAGGGAAAACCCCGAATTGGATTCTCTCTTCTTAAACCTTATCCATCACCAACCAAGGTTTTCATCCATGACAGGAGCGTCAGTGCCTCTGGCTGTTAGGTCCAGACCGTGTGGGCAGCCCTGGGGGGCCTGCTTACCCAGCCTGAGTCAACAGGCTGTTTTAGTGTGGAAGGAGGCGGGCACAGCATCCCAGAATTCCAGACACGGCTCCCTACTCAAACGAGGAAATCTGCTGTGTCGAGAAGACACAAATCAAACAGCAGCTCGTGAATGTGCACGCGGACAACAGGAGCTCTCGGCCACTCGCGGGCCATGGGCTCGTCTTAGGCGAGAGTCTTAGCCGCTCTCAACCCTGGTTTTCGGCTGTGATGTCACACACAGACCCTGGATGGAACCGGGCTTCCCTAGGCCCCTCCCAGATACCCTAAGCTGCACTTGGAGGCCTGAGACAATGCTATGGGCCACTGCCCAGTCAAGAAGAAAAGTGGGGAAGCCGGGATGGCTCAGTGGGTTAAGCGCTCACTTTGCAGCACCGGGGACCGAGGATCGAATCCCGGCCTCGGCCTTTGCGGACCCATATGCTGAACTGGGAGCTCCCCCAGTTCAGTTCTCTCTCTGTCTCTATCTCTGTCTCTCTCTCTCTGTCAAAAATAAAAATAAATAAATAAAAATATATTTAAAAAAAAAAAAAAAGAAGAAAAGTGGCCTCTCGGAACAGGGAGGCCCAGCAAAGGATGCAGAGAGTGGGAGAGCCCGGGGTTTGGACGCGTGGATGGAAGCAATGAGGCAAGAGTGCGGGCCAGCCCTTTCCAGGTAACCAAGCATAAAAGACGCTGTTCTTCCTGAATTACAGAAGTTACTCTTCCAAACAGGGATGGGAGAACTGATTCCAAGTCATTCCGGGTGAAAGAAGGACTGTATCCCCTCAAAGAGGGCCACAGGAGGTCAGACCCCCACCCTCAAGTAGCAGCACTCCTGGCCCGTCTCGAGGCCCTTCATACAGATGGGGAGTTGCACGTGCTGTTGCCAACAACCGCTGGTGGAACAACTCTGTCCACAGTAAGCCCTCTCGACAGCACCTCAGCGGGCTGAGCAAATATTTACCACCTCCAGGAGCTTCTGAATTAACTTTTCTAGTACTAAGAGCACTGACCATGGTTTCTGTAAGAGCAGCAGCAGGTGGAGCAGGGGTGGGGGGCTTCCAGCTTGCCAGTATACAGGAGGGCCATCGGGAAAGTATCCAGCCATGTCACCACTCTCGTTAAGTTGACAATGGCTGGATTTTTCCCGACAGCACTCATACATACCTGAAGCTGGAGACTGAAGTCAGAGGGCTCCCTCTCACCCCTCAGCCTCCCCTCCCTTAGCCAGCTGGACAAACAGTCTGGTAAAAAGTGTTGTATATTAAATGCTACCCCTCTCTGGGAAGTCAGTGGCCCTGAAGGACTAAATTCTACCATCTTCAGAAAAAAAAGATGTGATCCAACCTGCAAAATCCCAAGGACCCACATTAGTAAAGAGCTATTGAACAAGCTGGGTTCCCAGTATTCCACTGCCAAGGGTCACTTGTATGTGAAACAAGGATTGAAGTGGGAATAAAACTAGCGATGACTCCAAGCACATCCATTCCCTGGAGTCCTCCCAGGCCCGATAGGAACTGCTCCTTGGAGAAATGCCGGAAGGGACATACCTCTCACCCAAGGCAACCATGAGACCTGTCCACCACTTACGGGCAAGCTCGGACTTGCTCAGGCCACAGCCCCTGCTTCTGGCCTGACTTCCCAGGGGACCAGGTCCCCTTCCTGTGCCAGGAAGGACCGTGAGCTGTGAAGGCCTGTGAGGCGAGGAGCGGCATGTTCTCAACACCTCCAATCTCTGGCACTATTTTTATCTCATTCCCTAAATCTTCAAAGAGAGGAACAGGGTCAAGGAGAAGAAAGGGTGCAACATGCTCCCTTGAGAAGAAGCCGCCGTCCCTGCTCCCCATCCAGGCTCTGTACTCCAGGCCCCGAAAGGGCCTTTCCTCCTCATGCCAACTCGCATGATCCCAGTCTTGTCACCACGCTAACCAGTTGTTGTTGACCTTCCTGTGAGTGTGTTAACTCCGTCTTTAGATGATAAGCTCTGGAAGGCAGACCTTAGGTCTCCCTCGTCCTACTTTCCCATCAGACTCAGCACACAGGAGGCATTTAGGGCCAGGAAGCTACCTCTGTGTCCCTGGGCAATAACAGGCAGGCCTGTGTCAGAAACTAACCAAGCCAGAACATGCAGAGTTCAGCCAGGCCACTCCAGGCTTTGATAACTTCTGTGTGCAGAGAGCTGTGGGGGAGACGCAGAGGAAGAAGCCAGGAAGACTTGCCCTGAGAGGCACTCTGGTCTAATGGGAACCACACACAGGGGGTTAAAAACAGAATGGCAGGCTTGCTGGAAAAATTCAAACGCAAAGGACAAAGGGCAAGGAAGGAAAGGGGGGAGCCCAAGACATGCTGGGAAACATCTACACCAAGGACACCAAAGACATCAGAAGGGAGACCCTCCCTCCCCCTCTCCCTGGGTACAGCTGAAAGTTCACTCTCAGACACTCCAGAAAAGCAAAAAAATAAATGCTTCCTCTCCGTTGTGGTCCCCTCCTGCCATCTCACATCATTAACTAGCAAACATGTCACTGCTCACAAGGACAGGAAGCTGCACTGCACTGTGGCACAAATAAACAGATTGTCACCCAACCCTTGGGGTCTTTTGCCCTCCACCCAAACCAGTTAGCTGTTTTCTTTCTACAAGTCTAGAGCTCCAGGGCTAGAACAAAGGGCTCAATAAATATTCTGACCATGACAGTGGCCATTTCTAAAAAAGGGGATCACTCAAACTGCCAGACAATAATCCTAAAGTCACTTTCGTTTGGGGAACACATTATTTTTAGAAGCATTGTTTAGGTTCCTAATTATATCCACCTTAGCTGATAAAAACAACAGCATAAAACACACTGATGTATCCAAAGAGCACACAGAATTATGGGGGAGAAGCATGATGGGAAGCCAGCCTGTGAGCACCCAGCCGCTGATGGATAATCCGCAAAGTGGCAGCTACCCAGCCACCTCTTGATTCACAAAGTTCGTTTTCGCACATTTTGCATCTTGTATCTGAAAACACTTTTCCAAATTTAAATGATGAATTCCACCTATCTGCCTGCCCACCCTCTAAGACCTGACAAAGGGCAGTGATGTTAGAAACAGGGAAATGGCCAGTGAAGAGGCTGTGAACTTATCCTGTCCCTGGATAACGGTCAAGTTGAATGCATTAGACCTTATGAACAATTCAAAAATCATGTCCCAGATCTGGGTCGCGTATTCCTGAGTATGTCTCTTGGTGTGTGGCAGCACTAAGAGAGATGCATGATCAACTCTGGGTTATCAGGAACAGGGCAAGAGGAACAAGTGGGAGGGCCAACTATCCCACAGTCTAAGCCCCCGACTCAGGTCCACTCACGTTGCCTCGCTCTCCACCCTCTTTGGTTCTGAAGGGGTCCCCTGGGTCTCATTCACCCCACTGCTGCAGTCGATGCTCACTAAACACCACTCATTTTCCCTTAAGTCTCCACTCATTCTAAATGCCCACTTAACATCGCTGGCAGCTGTCTGCACGAAGTCAATACTATCTAACAGGAGGGTCCAAGCCCTGATGCAAAATCCTATTTGCCTCCAACACCTAAACACACATACATGACTTCTCAACTCAGTACATGATCTAAGTCTGAAACGGTAAATATTAATAGCTGTGGCCTGTATGTGGAAAAAGAATGTCAAAAAACAAATTCAGGGGAAGCCGGGATGGCTCAGTGGGTTAAGCGCTCACTTTGCAGCCCCAGGGACCGAGGATCGAATCCCGGCCCCGGCCCGTGTGGACCTATGTGCTGAACTGGGGAGTGCCCCCAGTTCGGTTTGTGCAACCCCACTCCCACCTGTGGAATGAAACTATGTGGAAAAACCAATGATGTTTAACCATGCAGACTGTTCTGGGCCCTCCCCCTTCTCTGTCTCTGTCAAAAACAATAAAAATAAATCTTAAAAAAAAAAAGTTTGTTTGTTAAAAAAAAACAACAAATTCGGTAGACCGGGACACGGTCCCCCTTCCTCATCAACACCCCCACCGCCAACCCTTTCCATACTAGTGGCTGCAGTTGCTATGACAACCTGGCCAGGAAGTTGGCCCACACTTCTTCCTTCAGGAGCAGGAAGTCTGGAGCAGTGTTTTGTGTTGCTTGGGGGGGGGGGGGGACAAAACAAAACTTGAAGGCCTCCTCCCCCTCCCCCACCCCCATATCCGCTCCAGTATCCCTCCTCAACCCGATGTCTTAACTCCCTTCCCCGCCCCCCACACCTACCTCCTCTAACTCATCCTTGGCATCCAAACTGGTTGAAAGTAGCAGCCTCCCCCCGCCTGCGGCTCCTGCTCCCGCTCCTCCTCCACCTCCCGCCGCTCCTGAAGCAGCTGCTGCTGCCGCCGCTGCCCCCTTTCCCTTCTGTAGCTCCATGGCTGCAGCCAGGAGACGGGGGGAAAGGCCAGGGAGGGGATGGCGGGGCAAGTCCTACAAATGAGGACCCCTGGCGTGCCAGGGGCTGGGGACGTCAGAGGCTGGGGGGGAAGGGGCCCTGACCGCTCCGCTCCTCCCTCCTCCCCGAAGGGCCGCGCCTGTGCGGGAGGCGAAGGCGGGCGGCCCGCTAGGTCCTGCCCCTGGGGTGGCAGCGCGGAGGGGAAGCCGTTAGCCCCTGAGTACGCTGGGGGTCTGCACCCCTACGGCTAGGGGAGAGGCCTCCGGGCCTGAGGACGGCCAAGGGCAGCCCCTTGTGGCTTCTGACCCTACGAGAAGTAGGGAGCACCCTAGTTTCTGCCTCAGGAGGTGGGCGACGGAGGAGTCCTGCCCCGAAGTACAGGGTAGGAGACCTTCCTGGTCGGCGTCCCAAGGGTGGGGCGCGAGGTTCCTTTGGGTCCGGCCGCGGGGGTGGAAGGTGAGGCAGTAAGCGCTATAGGAGGGCCAGCTTCTCCCTACACCACACAGAGGCAGCCATGGTGCAAGGGCGGGGGTGGGGAGGATGAGGGCGACGGCGGGGGAGGCGAGGGATCGAGCAGGCCCGCGCCGGAAGTGAGCAGTCGCGGTCCTCCGCCAATAGCGGCTCCCGCGGTGGCGCTGAGTCTCAAAGGACCAGGCAGACGAGGGCCTTTTCCCCGGCTGCCAATCGTATCGAGAAGAAGAGCGGGCCGGTGTGATGGACAGCCAGGCGGCCCAATCGTATCCCTTCTTCCCTCTCGGGGGCGGGACTGGCTGAGTGGGTGTGCGAGGTGAGCCGGAAGAGCGAGGCTGCGCTTGCGCGCACGGACGCGCGCGCATGCGCGGCGCCGGCGTCCGCCCTCGGCTTTTCCCTCCATCCGGACCTTGGATGGGTACAGGAATCGGGAAGCCGTCCACAGAAGTCCCAGGTCTGGCTACGAACTCGCAGTGCAGGGCGAGAGGAGCTCTAACCCGAAGCAGGCCCGGAGCACACGCCATCAGATAGTATAGAGCCAGCTCCCGGAGCTGAGAGTGCAGCTCGCAGTGTTCGCGCTCACGCGTGCAGTGAACTAGACGTTGTTGGGGGGAGTGCATGGACCCCCTTTTGCAAATTACTGTCGTGTTAGCACGAGATGTCTCCGAATTTTACTAAGTGACAGCACCATTTTCATCTAGTTAACCCATGTCACTGAAGACTCTCAACCACAACCCACTGAGGATTGTGAGCAATTGTGAGTGCAGTGTAGCGGTGTACCCCCAATAGCAGGAGGCCGTTTTGTGATACCTTCTGGTTCCCCATCTGTGCATCTCAGCGTTTTCCATTTTTTTTCCAGAGCACTTTAGGATTGCCATACAGATTCAAAGACAGATCAAAATTTCACTATATTTTTAAAAAATCCATATCTCATACTTTCTATAAAATGGAGACAAGGTCTTTGAGGATTATAGGGACGAATGATTGTGAGCTTACTTTTTAAACTGGAAAACACTGTACAAATACTACAGGTGATCCTATTTATTTCTACACTTGGCTGAATATTTTAACTATATGTACACTTTTATTGTGCTGTGGGTGATCCTTAAAGTTGACTCATTCATTCCTTTATTATATATATATATATATTTGCTGCAAGATGTTAGGCAAGTCATTCTGACTTTCTGTAAATCATTTACCTGTAAAATAAGTGGACTGGCTGATCTCTACCCTTCCAGCTCTGAAAGTTCTGTAGAGGATGCTTTGAATTCCTTCTAGGTCAGAGCACTACATTAGCCACAAACCTGTCATTACAATAACTTTACCATGAGTCACTGGAAACACAAAGATATATTGTGAAGAAAGAAAAGTAAGGTTGAGAACACATTTTTTATTCTACTTACGTGTGGGTTTTGTTTTTTTTTGTTTGTTTTTTTATATCTTTTTATATTTATAGAGAGTAATTATTTTATCTTCAGTGCATATTTATTTCTATTTTACTTTTGAAAGATAGAGAGAGAGACAGAGACAGCTAGAGAACCTAACTGTGGGAACTCCCCAGTTCAGCATGTGGGTCCTGCCTGGGCCGGAGCCAGGATTCGATCCTCGGTCCTCGTGGCCTCAAAGCGAGCGCTCAACCCGCTGAGCCGTCCCGGCTTTTCCCTGGGTTTTGTTTTTTATTTTAAGATTTATTTTATTGTTTTGAGAGGTCAGAGACAGAAACAGAGAGAAGGAGGGAGGGTCCAGAGCAGTTTCCATAGTTGTACATTATCAGTTTTGACATAGTTTCATTCCACACAGGTGGATGTGGGGCCTTGTGGGGTGTACCGAACTGGGGGCCTCCTGCATGGGAGGCGGAAACCTTTGCCGTTATCCTGCTGGCTACTAATGCTGCAGTTCAGCATATGGGTTTACACAGGCCGAGGCAGAGACTCAATCCCTGGACCTCACGGTTCCAAGGCAAGCACTCAACCTGTTGAGCTATCCCGGCATCCCCAGTGTGTAGATTTGTGAAAGTCGGAACTGGGGGGATATATGAGGACTGTCTAGAAAGTATCCAGCCATGCAACTGTTCTCATTATATTGAGAATGACTGGATTTTTTTCTGGATAGCTCTTTTATATTTGTAAATTCAGAGACTATCTCTGGAGGCATACACAAAACCCCCATAATATTTGTTGTCTGTAGATGCTTTTATGGTTTAAGAAGAGGTCATGTGAGCACACTGCAAGGTGGTGGTGGCCTACAAGCCAAGAAAGGAGGCCTCAGGATGAAACCTACCTTGGTAGCACCTTCATCTTGGACTTCTCAGACTCCAGAACTATCAGAAATAAATATCTGGAGTTTAAGCCTCCCAGTCCATGGCATTTTGTTATGGCAACCAGAACAGACTAATACAGCCAGGATCTGAGACCCAAGGAGTCTGGCTCACTTTACCCCTACGTCATACTGCCTTTTTGATAACACAAAGTGGAAAATGGAGCGGTAATTCAGAAATTGTAACTTTTATAACTCTGTTTGTTGTTTTTGTTAAACTTACTACAGTGTACATGTATTATTTTTTAACAAGAAAATTCAACCACGTCAAGAATAAGAAAGTTATAAATAAATAAATAAAAGCCTCTTAGCTGTAATAAACTCCCAAAATTGATAACACTTTAACACAAAGCACCTAGTCCTTATCACATGTGAAATCTCAAATAATCTAAATAAGTATAAATAAGTAAATAAGCATTTGGGAATGTTGATTCACTATTCATCATTAGAAAGACTTCTGGAAGCTCTATATTGCCCTCCCAATTCCTTTATCTGTATCAGTGTCAGCATTTGTCTCCGGCAACGCAAGTGCAGAAGCTTGTTTTGACATTAATTAATTCTTTTTTCTCCCAGATTCCTCCACTAACAGACCCCTGTTACTGTACTTTTTAAATAGTATAACTCAGGTACTAATGGCTGACAAGCCAAAGGGACAGGGAATGCAATACAAAGCAGGGGCCACACTTCCTGGTAGTCTTGCGATAGCTGATTGCTTATAAGTGATACTATAACCCGTTTGATATTTATCTCTGTTGTCTTGCCATCTGGCCATTACTAACAAAAATATTTATGGCCACGATTTAAGGAACACAGTTAATCATCAACTAGAAGTCATTGATATGCTTGCTAAGGACAATAACATTGGTCAAAGGTCATGGAAACTTAAAGATGAATGAAAATTTGGGGCACAGAGATGGAGTTGGTTTTGTTTTATAAAGGCTCATACACTGGGGGAAGCCAAGATGGCTCAGCAGGTTAAGCGTTCGCTTTGCAGCCCTGGGGACCAAGGATCGAGTCCCAGCCCTGGCCCGTGTGGACCCACATGCTGAACTGGGGTGTGCTTCCCATGCAGGAGGCCCCCAGCCCAGTTCCCACCCTGCACAGTCCCCACCCACCTGTGTGGAACGAAACCATGTTGAAAAATGGATGACATACAACTATGGAGGCTGCTCTGGACCCTCCCCCTTCTCTCTGTCTCTCTCTGACTCTGTCTCTCTCTGTCTCTGTCAAAAACAATAAAATAAATCTTAAAAAAAAAAGACTCATACACTGAAAACTACAAAGATCGCTGAAAGAAATTAAAGAAGACCTTTTAAACAAATGGAAGACATCTCATGTACATCAATAGGAAGACAATATTGTTAAGATGTTAGTACTACCCAAAGAGATGGACAGATTTAATGCAATCCTATTAAAATTCTAACAGCCTTCTTTGCAGAAATGGAAAAACCAATTCACAAATTCACGTGGAATTGCAAGGAGCTTTGAGTAGCCAAAATAATTTAGAAAAACAAAATCTGAGGACTAACACTTCCTACTTTCAAAGTGTACTACCATACTGAAAATAATGTTGTACTGGCATAAATACAGATAGATATGTAGATCAATGGGATAGAATTGAGAGTTCTGAAATAAAATAATAAATTTATGTCCAATCAAATTTTGACAAGGGTACCAAGTCCATTCAATGAGTGAAAGAATAGTCTGTTCAACAAATGGTGTTGGGGTCATTGGATTTCCATATGCAAAAGAATGAAATTGGACCCCTGCCTCACACCTTATACAACTCAAACTGTATCAGCAACCTAAATATAGAAGCTAAAATTCTAAAACTGTTAGAAGAAAACATAGGGGTAAATCTTCATGACTTTGGTTTGACAATGAATTCTTAGATATAACACCAAAGCATGAGCAACAAAAGAAAAAATAGATAATCATTAAAATTAAAAACTTTTGTACATTAAGTTTTAAGGAGTGAGTCACCCTCATGCATTGATGGTGGGTGTGCAAGTTGGTGAGCTCTTTATGCGGGCACTTTGGGATGGGTATAAAAACTAGAAATGTGGGGATGCTGGGATAGCTTGGTGGTTTGAGCGCTTGCCTTGAAATCGCAAGGTATGGGGTTCAATTCCCTGTCCTGGCCCATGCAAACCCCATATGCTGAACTGCAGTGCAACTGGTAACTGCCGAGATGGCTCAGCGGCGAAGGTTCTCACCTCCAATGTAGGATGTCCCAGTTCGGTTCCCTCCCCACATGGCCACACATCCACCTGTGTGGAATGAAACTATCTCATAACTAATGATGTGCAACTATGGAGACTGCTCTAGGCCCTCCCCCCTGCTCGCTCTCTCTCTCTCTCTCTCTCTCTCTCTCTCTCTCTCTCTCTCTCTCTCTCTCTCCTCTCAAATAATAAAATGAATCTTTTTTAAAAAGCAGAACAAAACTAGAAACGCATTTGCCCTTTGACTCAGCGGTCCCATGTCTAGGAGTTTATCTTGCAGATTGACCGCATGGAACATGACATAGGCGTGAGATGACACAGTAGGTATAGGTATGAGATTAAACATGATAGCTTTGACTCCAATAGCAAAGGGTTGAAAACATGTACGTAACCGTCCATCACCTTGGTTAGCAGATTGTGGTAAATGCACCAAATGAATACTATGCAGCTGCAAAAAAAAAAAAAAAAAAAGTAAATAAGGAAGCTCTTTCCAAACTGATATGGAAAGAATGCAAGATGTATTTCAGTAAACTACGTAAGATGCTACCTTTTGTGTAAGAAGGGGGGAAACGGTATATATTTGTACATGCTCATATCCACATAAAACTGAGAAGGATCAAAAAGAAGGTTAAAAAGTGTTTATTTGGATGACCGCAGGGCAGATACAAAAGAAACTTTTCATTGTATATCTTTACATATATTATTTTTGAACTGTGCAATTGCTGATTTTAAAATTAGTGTCTTTTAAAAGAGAGATGGACTACCATCTGATCTATCAATTCCACTGCTGGGTATTTATCCAAAGCCTATGAAAATATGAACTCAAAAAAGTATGTGGGGGAAAGCCGGGACGGCTCAGCGGGTTGAGCGCT